>ML688283.1:55621-78847 GCA_007922175.1 Pelusios castaneus | reverse complement strand
ACTGCCCCTTCCTGCCTGGGCCCCGCCCCTCCACTTCCGGGGCTGCGGGCCTGTAGTACAGCTTTCTGGCCAGTGGGGGCGTTCAGGCCTATCCTCTGACCCTGGCTCAGAGGAAGGCCAGGGTCCTTTTCTACACTGATCTTGTTCAACCTTTTTGTTACTGACCTTGGCACAAAAAGCGGGAATGTGCTAATAAAGTTTGCGGATGACACCAAGTTGGGAGGTATCCTGATCCTTCTCTGTATTGGTAATACTATACAGAAAGATCTGGATGACCTTATAAACTGGAGTATCAGGAATAGGATGAAATTTAATAACTGGAAGTGCAAAGTCATGTATTTAGGAACAAATAACAAGCATTTTTCCTATAGGTTGGGATGCATCAGTTGGAACGGACTGAGGAGGAGAAGGATCTAGGAGCACTGGTTGATCATAGGATGACTTTGCCTTTATATCTGTCTTTCCTAAAAAGCACATAGCCTTCAATACCGGTACACCAGTCATGACTACTATTCCACCATGTTTCAGTTATCCCTATAATATTTGGTCTCACTTTCTCTACCAGTAGCTCCAGTTCCTCCATTTTGTTACCCAGGCTTCTCACGTTAGTATTTTAGTTTATGCTGCTTGGCCTCACTCACGTTCTTTGCCTTTTTCGGCACAGTCATTCCACAGAGAATACACTACTCCTCGTAACCCTCATGCCGCTCCCTATTTCTGTGTCCTTTCTTATTTCATTTTCCTCCTTCTCAACACTAATATCAGGCGCAGAGATTATTCAGGCATCTCGCAACCATCCCCCCCGACTCCCTAGTTTAAACCTCTCTTGATCAGTTGTGCTAATCTCCCTCCCAGAAGTGTGTTTTCCCTCCCTACTCAGGTGCAGTCCATCCCAAGAGAACAGTCTTCTGTCCATGAATGGCTCCCAGTGACCATACATGCCAAAGCCCTCCTGATAGCACCACTGCCTGAGCCATCTGTTTATCATCAGGGTCTTCTCACACCTTTGTTGTCCTCCTCTAGGGGCAGGCAGAATCCCACTAAAGATCACCTGAGCTTCTATTTCCTTGAGTCCTCCCCAGCTTGGCATAGTCACCTTTGATACGTTCCAGTGAGAATCTACCTACATCATTTGTACCCACATGAAAGACAATCAGAGGATTCTTTCCAGCTCCCATTAAGATCCTCTTCAGCCTCAGATTGACGTCCCATATCTTCGCACCCAGCAAGCAGCATACCCTTCTGTTCTCGGGATCAGCTCTGGTTATAGGCCTGTCTGTCCTTCTCAACAGGGAGTCCCCAATCACATACACTTGCCTTGTCCTGGCACCAGTGCTATTCACTAACCTATCCTCACTGCGTTCCGGTCGCAAGTCCTCAGTCCTCCTGTTTTTCTCTGCAGTCATTTGCATCAGCTCCCAAGTCCTTCTAGGGCTCTTACCAGGAGGAATCACCATTGGCTCATCCCCTCTTTGCATAGGACTAGCTGCTCTTCTCTTTTTCCTTGCACTCCCATCATCAGTCACTCCATGCTCTGCTCCTTCATTTGCTAACCCAGCAAACCTGTTTCTGAGCTCTATTTCTCCTTCGCTAGCCCGTCTTTTGCTCTGCCGCCTTCTCACAGTCACGTGCTTCCACTGGCCACTTTCATCTCCCGGTATTCTGCCCTCACAGTCTGATGGTCCTGCTTCCACCTGCAGGTCTGGCATGTCTCTTAAAACCTCCTCACCTGTCTGCTCCATGAGTTGTTCAAAACCCCTTCTAAGCTCAATGAGAGTTTCCACCTGCATCTCTAACCCCCAAATTTTCTCCTCCATCAACCCTATGTGGCAGCACTTTATGCACGTATAGGTCCTTGGAGGCAATCCCTCCAAGATCAAATACATCCTGCAGCTTCCACATCCTGTCATCTGTGCTGTTGCTTCCCTGGCTTGAGTGTCTATTATGGTTGCCTCTGTATCTGCCATAGCGCTTCTCCTATTCCCAGTCTGCACAAAATAAACCCCAACACCACAAGAAAAGCAATACAAGAAACCCACCCTCCCCTAAAACTCCCCCTCCAAACTCTCAAACTCCCCTGTTCACAACCCTGTTGAGTGCCCCTGTGTGCCGCTGCCTGCTGGAGTGGCTGCCTTTATAGCTCCCTCAGCAGGGAAGCCCCACCCCTAACTGGGGTCAGCTGATCTCTCTCCACCACTCAGCCCCTGCAAACTGAACAAGAGGGGAAAAGAAGGAGGAAGGAAAGGAAAAAAGAAAAACAAAAATACAAACAACAAGCACTGCAACACCCCCAGGACTCCTCCACAACCCTAAAGGCTCACTCAAACCATAAAAGCTAACTCTAACTCCTCTGTTCACAGCCCCAGACAGCAGCTTGACTCCAGACTGGTGAGAGGCGTATGACTGGGGCTGCGGGGAAGTGGCCCAGGGAGTTGACGCCTGTGAAGTAAAGAGAGTGTTGGGAGGCGGAGCCTCACAGGAGGCATTTATGGTCCCTGGGCCAGCGCCTCGTGTAGGGGGTGGGCCCAGGTCCCTCCCCGCTCTCCCAGTGTGCCAGGAACAGCGCAGGTGGCAGGAGGGGGCACAAGGTCATGGGCACCTAGACTCTTTTATACTGTGGGCTGGAGAATTGCAAGCCGGACTAGACCACAGGACAGCGGTGAATGGACTGGGCCTGGTCACTGCTGCAAAGTGGGCCAGAGTACCCAGGTGTACCGCCAAAGGGGTGGACTTTAGGCTTAGCCAGAGGGCTAAGACCCTAACAGGGACTCAGAGCCAGAGACCAGGTGCACGGAAGGGCAGAGCACGGACAGCCAGCAGGGGGACCACTTGAGCAATTCCCCAATAACACCACCAGGAAGGGCCCTGCTGATGAGTCCTGTGTACGGGACTTCTACAGTACACATACCACAGTTTGAGAACCACTGACTAGTAGAGTAATGAATTTAAGCTCCCATGCTTGTCTTCTGAAAGTGTTGTACAGATTTCTCTTGAGTATGAGGACTGAAGTCAGACAGAGTGATTGTTTTGTGAAAAGTTGTTTCATGATTGTTTGTGTTAAAACAATTGTGGGGTAGATGTCTGAGAGTTGGCAATTATCTTGTAATTATTTGAGGCAGGAAGCTATGCGGTCATTCTGAGTGATGTTGGTGTACAGGGAAATGACATCTATGGTGGTCAGGACAATGTTGCGAGGAGGGTTGATAATAGTGCAGTTTGAGGAGGAGATTAGTTGTGTCTTGGAGGCATCTGGGCACCTTTGTGTGATGAGTGGTCTGAGGTGAAACTCCACCTTCAAATGAGCTCTCATAGGATAATGACAAAAGACAAAACCCCATCATCTGTGGGTGAATGCTTTTCACACACAGTAATCTATCGACACCTAACCTATCAATCCTTATCCTCAAAAGGAAACCTACATAACATTTTCAGAAGATGAGTCTGGGAGCTTAAACTCATTATTCTGCTAGACACTAAAAATCATGGACTGAACAGACACACTGGATTTATAGCTTATTACAACAATCTGTAACCACTAAATCCCCATTTTTATCTTATGAGGGCAGAAGTGTTAATGGCCACTCTACCTTGAATGGGTGCTTGTAACATGTGCTAACTACTTATGCCAAATGATCTGTTCCACCTTGCGTTTTGCTATGATGTTTCCCAGACTTGGAGAGTTTGTGTAGTTTAAAAGCCAGTCTCTCACCGAGAAGACGTTGGTCCAATAAGTTTCCAAATTCATGCCTGAGCATCCAAACTGTACTGTAAATGTGGGCTTACAATTGCTGAATCCAGCTCTCACAGCTATGCTAGTGCCTTCATCTGCACTATGCAGATCGTTTGGCTTAGTTCTGCAGTTTAACTTACATCCACACTGCAAAAATGATAAAGCTTGGCCCTGAGTCACAGTGGGATTCAGGCTCTGACCTATTCTCCTAGGACCTGGGTCCTGAGTACCTGAGCCATACTGATTTCCGTGTGGGTGGATGGGGGTTTGGGGCTCACACCTGAGTCAGACCCTGGGCATAGTGTGTACATACCATGATCAAATGCTGCTGCCAACAAGCTAAAACTGTGAAGGAAGAAGTGTGAAGCCAGGCTGCTTTGTACCCACCCACCCAGCCTCCTGTGTTGCTCTAGGTCACTCACTGCAGAAAGAATTGGTAATAGGAGAAGAGGAGTTTCTCTTAACTAGTTTGAACAGGAGTTAGTGCTCCATTTTGTCATTTTAATTAACCTCCCAAATTTGCTCACATCCAACCCACCCTGCAATTTGTCTCAACTCTGACACTTTCCTCTCTTACTTCTTGGATTTCTAAAGAAAGGGCTTCTCTGCTCTCTAAATACATGCAACAATAAAAATTGTCATGCTTCCATGCTCTGTTTTTCTCTAGTTCCAGCCAGGCATAACACTTCCTTGACAGTTGGTGCCATTATTATCGGGAGCTGTCATCACTGAGGAAAACACAACTGGCAAAGAAAATTGCTTTCCTTTGTCATGTGAATACAAACAAGTTCAGCATGATCGTGTGCCTAAAAGCATCATTTCAAACAAATCAATGGAAATACTGATGGTGATAAGAAACGAAAGAAATGAGGAATAAAACAAAAGGGAAAAAAAGCTGAGCAGAGAGAAGGGAACACAGCACTCGTACTGCCTATTTGATTTCTAACGCAGCCCTCAAGTCATCCCAAGTAAAGCAAAGTGCAGTTGCATTCGGTGTATGGGGGCATTTTAGTGATCAGTTAGGTGCCCAGGCCATTTCAAGTTACCGGTATGGGCTATCCATTATTCTGCTTGCTGGTTTTAGCTATTTTTGGGCCTCTGCAGAAAATGAGGCTGTGATGCTGGCTGGATTAAGGGGACCATTTTTGATACAATTTAACATCAATATGACAATTCATATGATATGGTGTGTTGGGTACTGATAGATTACAATTTGCTAAGTATGATATTGTTCATGTACATATGTCATTTGTATTGGAAGATATGGTCGATATCTGTATTTTAACTTGTGCTAACTGGATGGCTGAAGCCATAGCTTGCTTAATGGTCCATTAAGAAAACGTTCAGGTGCAATGGGCCTAGGAAGAGACCTGTTGAGTCACCCGGACTTGCTCATAAGACTCTGGACTCCATCTTATTCCTGTAAATTTCTGTGGGCAGCATGGAAAAGTTCAAGGGACATAAAAGGCATGACCTCCATCTTGTCTTTCATTCTACAGCCTTCAGCCAAACACCTACCTCTGGATCTATTCATCTGCAACTGAAGCTGTAATCAAAGGGCTGAGACCCACCCAGGTATTGGATGTACAATCAGAGGAGACTATACAAGCCTGCAAACTCCAAATTCTCCCGAGCACCTGATTGTACATGGACCTTCAAATCATTGTGTATACATGTGATTTGCTTTAATTCCTTAATAGTTCTCTTATAGTTTCTTTCCTTGTATAATAAACCTTTAGTTTTAGTTACTAAAGGATTGGCTGGCAGTGTGATATTTTGGGTTAGATCAAAACTTATATTGATTTGGTAACATGGCTGATCCTTTGAGGTCAGAAACTCTTGTGGTAAAGAACATGGAAATTTAAGTAACATCTCTTTACTAGATCCAGTGGCTGATTGGGAACCCGTGCCAAAACGCAATAAAGGGAACTGTTTATATTTTCTTGTGGCTTCTTGATAACCACTGTGGTGAATCAGAAGTATTGTTTGTTATGGTTGGGGAAGTCTGACTTCAGGTATGCACCAGGGATCTGGTCCATTTGCTGAATCAGGAAGCAGGTCCTGAGTCAGTTTAAAACCCAGAATTTTATCCAAAAAAAAGTCATAATTTGTTAGTCTCTGAAGCATCCAGTTTGAATTAGTATATGCACGTCTCCCCAGGAGAGTGGCTTCAGAATCTGATAATAGAGGAAGCTTATTAGCATCCTTCCCTTGCTAGTAGAAAAGGTACCTACAATGGCAAGCAGTATATATCCACAATAGCATTTGATTGTACTACAAATTCACTAAGGTTTAATTGAACACAAAATGTGTTCACTGTATTGTCAGTCACAACTGTTCTTTTGCTGGACAGTTCTTCAGTGATAATGGCAGCAAGGGAAAATGTAGTAATATTGGATTTCTCTTCTTGAAATGTCAGATTAGAACCATTTTTTTTTTTACTTCCTCTCTGCACCTCCAATCCCTTAAAATATTTTTTTCATCTGCAACTGTCCTGTCCTTTGTCCCAGACTAGTAGCCTGTGTTGAGGCTGGAGAAATGAGACTTCACTGAGTTACAAAAAGAGAATGTAAATGTACAAAAAGTTGCACTGAAATAACAAATCACAAAAACTAATGCCATTCCAACTGCCTGTAGTGAAAATAGGATTTTATTGCCATTACTTAAGCAAAAGTGATGAACATATGCAGCATGTTTAAAGATCTGTTCTATCATGAGCCAAATTCTGATTTGCAGTGGCTGTGAGTAGAATAAAAGTTTATTTCCTTTTAAATATCAATGCTAACCATCCAACTCAAAGTGGCTTCAGTATGATAAATCCAACCTCAGTTACTTCTAAAATATCAGCCCTCAAACCACAGAAATGTGTCAGACTCAATGTAAATTATTAATAAAATAAATGAGAGGCTAAGAATCCCAGGGCCTTCAGTGAAACCATTTAAAAATCATGGAGGAATTTTTTTTTTAAATTTTGCTTTGTCTTTATCGATCTCAGTGAGGAGAATGTGACAAACAGGTTCTCACTTGCATAGTAATCATCTCAAAATGGCATGAAAGGTGACTAATTCTGCAAGCTCATCCCTGTATTCAGATCTTTGTGCTCACAGAGTTTAGCTTGCACAAGAAGGGCACATGGTTGTCAGTCATAAGATTTCTTCAGTTCTATATACATATTTTACTCAGCAGCAATGATTTTAAAACAAACAGTATTTGTTATGAAATGATAGAGAAAGCTGGTAGCAAGTTGCCTAACTCTTTCCATTATAAAGAATTCATATCACCTTTTCTGAGAAGTCTTAAACAACTCCCCTGTTTACATCAGGGCCTTTAATATTCAGCAAGAAGGACACCCCTAGGTCAGTGCTTCACAGGACCGAAGTGGCCCATACAGTCTTTCAGAGTGGCCCTCTGGCTGCAGAAGGGAGCCACTGCCCACGTACCCAGGTGGAGCACATTGCTGATGCAGGCTCCTTGCTGCAGCCATGGGGAAGGGAGGTCTTCAGGGAGCACATCAAAGCGCTCTGACTGGGTCCCTAGGCTCTGGGTCCCTGCTGGAGCCAGAGGTAGGGGAGCACTGATCTTCTGGCCACCTGGCTGCAGAAGGGAGCCACTGCTTAGGGATCCAAGTGTAGCATATGGTCTCCCTGTTGCAGTGAAGGGAAAGAGAGAGCCTCCTCACTGAACTCCTTCCCTCTGGCTAAAGTGGGGGGTGGGGTAGAAGGGCTGCTGGAGGAGATTGGTGGCCCTTAAGGGTTGCAAAAATTATATTAGTGGTCCTTGAGCCAAAAAAGGTTGGGAACCAATGCCACCTTAGGCTATAGAAATCCCTCCTTTTTTGCCCTGTGAAATTCCATTCAGATGTAGCTGAGCTGTATAGTATTAAAGAAATCTGATGAGATTCAACAAGGACCAGTGCAGAGTCCTGCACTTAGGACAGAGGAAACACATGCATTGCTACAGACAGGGGACTGACCGGCTAAGCAGCAGCTCTGCGTAAAAGGACCTGGGGGTTACAGTGGACAGGAAGCTGGATAGGAGTCAACAGTGTTCCCTTATTCCCAAGAAGGCCAACAGTATATTGGGCTACGTTAACAGAAGCATTGTCAACAGACCAAGAGAAGTAATTATTCCCCCCATTCAGCACTGGTGAGGTCATATCTGAGTATCATGTCCAGTTTAGGGTTCCTGCTTACAGAAAGGATGTGGACAAACTGGACAGAGTCCAGCAAAGGGCAACAAAAATTATTAGGGAGCTGGGGCACGTTACTTATGAGGAGAAACTGAAGGAACTAGGTTTATTTAGTCTGCAGAAGAGAAAAATGAATGGGGATTTGATAGCAACCTTTAACTACCTAAAGGGGGGAGTTCCAGGGAAGTGGAGCCAGGCTGTTTTCACTAGTGGCAGATGACAGAACTAGTAGCAATGATCTCAAGTTGCAGTGGGGAAGATCTAGGTTGGATATTAGGAAAAACTTTTCACTAGGAGGGTAGTGAAGCCCTGGAATGGGTTATCTAGGGAAGTGGTGGAACCTCCATCCTTAGAAGTTTTTAAAGCCCAGCTTGACAAAGCTCTGATCAGGATGACTTAGCTGCAGTTGATTATGCTTTGAGCACGGGGGACAGACTAGACGACCTGCTGAGGTCCCTTCCAACTTTTATGATTCTATAGTTACAATTCTCTTTCTCTCACTTGCAGGGCCTCTGTAAAAAATGTTTGCAGCCTGCCAAAAATCACTAGTCATTCTAGAAAGCCAAGCCCAACTGTGCTCCCACGGAAGTAGCAGCAGATACTGTGCTGGGAGTTGCCAAAGCAGAAGAAGCACAGATTGGGTTGGGGAGAAAAGGACTTCTAACATTGCCTTCCATCCCCCCCCCCCCCCCCACACACACACACACACCAATCTAACACATGGATACAGTCTCCCACCCCATCTTCCCAGGTTACCACATGGGAAAGGAGCTCCCCAGTTCCCAAGGGTGAGGCAAAAACAAAGTAAGCGCTCCCCACAAAAAAAGACAAGCTAAGGAAGACACAGAATCTGTTACTTAGCAAACTTATGAGTCTGCGACTTCTCATCTCACCATTGAGCTTGAAAGGAAGTCAGTACCACTCAAGGGTGGGGGGTCATAGACTTTATTTGCAAACACCATTTTACCCTAGTCTTCTCTCAGTAACCCCACCAGTACACTTCTGGTGGAGTGTGAGGAACAGAGAGACAAAGACAGCTCTTCTTTAAAGACAATATAAAGCTGGTTAGCACTATTATTCATCACCCACCACAGGTAACCCATCCAGGAAGAGAGTCTCTAAAATGGTTTTATAGAGCCCACGAGGCAGTGCCAGACCCCAGAAAGAGGGGTTTTTAATAGTTTTGGTTGGTTCAGGTTTATGAGGTCTACTAGTCTTATATAATGTTTCTGTATAAGAACTACCACCCAGGCTAGAATTTATGACAACCCTACACAGTGAATAGCCTTGGAGCCAGAAAGCCACAAAGAACTGTAAAGTCTGTGTCCAGCAGCCATAATAGAGTTACATTAACACATACTACAGATTCCAAAGGGGTAGCCGTGTTAGTCTATTGTAGAAAGACAACAGAGTCTTGTGGCACTTTTAAAGACTAACAGATTTATTAATCGCATGAGCTTTAGTCTTTAAAAGTGCCACAAGACTCTATTGACATATTACAGAGTCTACCTTTTCTGTACAAAGAAGAGAGCACAGCAGGGCTTGCTGGGTGGAGTGATTCATGTATGGAAATGGAGCTTCATTTTTACTTGAAATGACAGCTTTTCTCAATACAATATTTACAATAATGACAAACCTTTTAATTTCACCAGAACTATAAATATAGATTTTGGGGGGTTTTTGTATAATGCAGGTAACTACACAAAATAAAGCAGAATTTTTGCCCAAAATGGCTTTGCAGAATTAAATAAAACAATGACAGAGATAAGTAATAAATAACAGAGAGAGAAGGAAAGGAAAAAAAGAGAAAGGCATGGAAAAAAGCCTTTTCAGCTGAGATATGGAGAGGGCAGAAAAGATTCAGGAAGGCTCTTCCAGATGGCAGGAGACACAAAAGAGAAGTCCCTCTTATTTAACATTGTAAATCATTTTGGAATTCAGGGGCCAGATTACAGAGAGACACAAAGGAAAGGTGAGCAGAGCTAGAAAGAAAGATTCATAAAATAAGTCCTTGGAGGGCTTTTGAAATGGAAGACAAATTTGAACAGGAATTTGTATTGACTTTCAGTACAGGAAGAGGAGGGCAGAAGTTCCTACTGGGGCAGGGCATGTGCAGTGCAGCCACAGAGGGAAAGGGAGGCAACCAGAAGATGAGCAGGGCGTCTGGAAAAAATCAGACTCTGAAGTTCTAGAGTAGGGAATTAAATTGGTCCTCGAGAGCTCCAGAAATGGAGAAACAATATGCAGATCACCCTCACCTGTAAAGCCATAGACACATCTCTGGGGTCTGATGGTATCACAGAACAGCCTTATTCAGAATTTAAGACTTTTACATTTTCATGGCCTGTGGGAGAATTGTATTTTCTGTATCCAAATTAGAATGTAAGCTCTGTAGGACAAGGATTGCCTCTTTAGGTTTTCACAACACCATGCCAAGTGACAGCACTCAATTATTTAACAAGGAACTACATGTACAATTTTAATTTTTAAAATCTGTTCTGAGGCACTGCTTGATGGAGGTTTGCTATTATAAGAGAAACCTAGCGGGTCCCTTATCCTTACATTTAATTTCCTATCCAGGAAAGTGATGGGACAGCTATCCAGATGGATCAAAGAGGACTGCACCAGGCAGGTTATTTTTGACAAATTGATTTGATACTACTGTAAGTTTGTCAAAAAGACAAGCTTTTGATCACTTCTTCGATTGCTGAACAATTTTAATAGATCAAAACTGTATTGTCAGCAATGGGAAACAGAATGTACAGTGAGAATTTTTCAGGTGAGTAAGACTGCAAGATGGGACCCACAATTAGGAAACAGGAGTCTTGTTAGTTGTCAGTAGGATTTGCGTTCTCATTCTTCGCAGTACATGATTCTACTGCAATAGTTCTTAGAGGCACCACTGTACTAGATACTGCACACAGCTGATAAGGAAAATCCCTTCCCCAGAGAACTTACACTCCATATATCTAACAGGTGAATAAAACAAATAAATGAGAGAAACCATAAAAGAACTCAAGAATTTTAATAAGTAGATGTATCACAATTTTCTGACCACTAGGGCTAGGTGTTGGGGATTGAGGCAGTGCTAGAGACTGGGAAGACATACTGTAGTTTTGCTGAAGGAATCACATGTTGATGTAGGGATAGATCCATGAGAGGTTATGAGGCCAGGGAGCCCCGGTAGTGGGGAGAACAAATAGGATGCTCAAGGATATAGAGCTGCTAAACGGCAAATAGTCTAATAATACAGCACCTATCTACTCGTTGTTTGTTTTGCTGAAACGCGGCTACCCCTTCGGCACATATCTACAGTTTCCTGTGCCCCTAGTGCTAGCAAATGGGCTTTAGCTCAGGAAAGTACTTAAGGCTGTGCCTAGATTTAAACGAGTTAGTAGTCCCATTGCGTAAATGCCTTCCTGAAGAGGGACTCTATGGTTATGTGTACTGCTGCAGCAATCGCTCGGTATGTGATTGTTGGTTTTTTACATTAATACTGGACCATTAACACTTTTATTCACAAATGCTGTTGCAAAGAAGAAAATTCTTGCTTACACTGACAGCTTTAATAGATTTAAACTCCATTCATGAATGATGGCCATAGAATTAAATTAAGCCTTCAGATAAGCATCCCTTATTAGCACTTACAGTTTCACCTACTCCCACTGGGATCTAAATTCAAGATCCTGATGTGGAAAAAAACTCATCCATACAATGGTTACAATAAAGAGTGACCAAGCAGTAATTGAATGGGCTTTTTCTTTCATTTTGTGACAGAAGTGGTAGAGAAATGGTTAGTCTGTCTTGCAATGCCAAAACTTGCCTAACAAACCAGTCAAGTTTTGCAGTGCCTAAAGAAATCATAAGTTCTCCAAAAGCATGAGTTCCTACCCGTACTGAGCATTTGTGTTTCATGTCCAGAATATTAGAAACACCAGATTAGTGAAATCTTTAATATCCAATTTATTGAGTTTGTTCAGGCCTACTGAGACCATTTTAGACTGGTTTTGTATCCATCTGTATTGGTAAATTACTTGCTCGCGCTATTGTTTCCTCTGTCTCCTGAATAGTTCTTTTCATTATCCTGTAGAGCTGATAGAACTTTAAGAAGCACAGTGCTATAAGTCTCTCAGACATTGCCCTGCTATGGGAGTATGAGAGCTGAAGAGCTGGTAATGTGCAGATTTATTATTTTTTTCATTACTAAAGAAATAAAAATTGGAGTCAACTGTTGCTTGTTTCTCTCCACTGCAAACCATCCCCTCATCTCTATTAGTCACATGCATCAAAGACCTACAATAAAACAGGGATATCAAATTTATTCACAGGACAGAACCAAACTCTATACACAAAAGTATGACCTGGAGGCTTGTGTATAAATTCTGGACCATCTAGTCCCCACAGTACCCAGAGGAACATCCACTGCTGTCAGTAGGAAATGTCCACTAAAATCAAGAGGAGAATATGGGTGTGATGTAGCTACTAAACACTTTATTATTTTTTCAGTGATTCATTATTGCTTTATCATTTACCATTCAGTGAGAAAAACTGCTTGCCTTTGGGCCCAGGGCTATTTCTGCCCTTTGTTTCTCACCCTTCTCTACCCTCTTTTCTATTTCTGTGCCCTTTTCCCATCTTTCACTGTATCTTCTGTTCTTTTCTTTGTGCTTCCTTCTACATATCAATTCCCAACCCACTGATTTTCTCTCCAAACTCTTCTTTCATTCCATTCACCAGAATTAGTTCATTTTCACACTGAAGTGCCATCATTGGGTTATAAAACGTTATTGGAGTAAAATTAACAGAGGACAAGGGAACATATGCTTCTGAGTCACTTTTTCAAGCTGCCTGCAGACTCAGGCAGAGACAGTTATACCCACTTCACATTTGACAGCAAGGTTTTTGGGGCAGTGACCATGTTTAGTTCTGTGTTTGTACAGTACTGAGTGCAATGGGGGCATAGTCCTTGACTGGGGTTCCTAGAAGCTATCACAAAACAAACAAAAAATAATCTCTGCAATCAGAGAGCTAGAAATTTCCTCATTTAAAAATGAAATTTAAGATTCTAGAGAATCTCCATAGGTCATGCAGGTCCATAAATACATCACCAGATGGACCAGAATCGATTCAAAGGCGTATATTTCATACTGTAAGCCTAAAAGATGAATTAAGGAAAAGCACCTGGAGGCCCAAAATAAATAAAATTATAATTTGTGCATTTTGTATACTTTTTTCCTCGTGCATTCAAAATATAATTACAGATTAAGAACTGCACAAAAGCAATCTGATTCTAAGAGGTCTTGACACTGCTGTCTTCCTGAAGACAAGCCTCCCACTGACTTCAGTAGAAGTTTACCCTGAGAGAGCAAGTAAAAAGAAAATGAAAGTGATTTAAAACATAATTCACAAGAGCCAGAGTCTGCTAGTCTTATTAC
The DNA here is from genome assembly GCA_007922175.1 of Pelusios castaneus. Lineage (NCBI taxonomy): Eukaryota > Metazoa > Chordata > Testudines > Pelomedusidae > Pelusios > Pelusios castaneus. The sequence continues at coordinate 65,493 of ML688283.1, read as the reverse complement.
AAAGTTCCTTGTGCCTTACACCTCCAAGTAAGGTGCTACTCATCATGAGTAAGAGAGGCCGAAGCTAAATATTGGTTATGCTAGAATAATATTGATCCCGTGAAAAAGAACTTGGAACGAAAGGCTATTCATCTGCTATGTGCTTTAATGTACCCAACAATGGCTTACCCAAGAGAAAATGTTTTATCTAGATTCTATCCAGGATTCCACAGGTGAAGTTAGAATCTGTATAGTTTGATGCACAAGAGGTTTGGAAAGCCAGTCTCATTTTTCATACAGCTGATAATGATGATGGGTTCCCTGGGTGAAGGGCTCTGAATCTCAAGAGTTTTACATAAGCAGGATCTGATGAAAACTGCTGTTTATCTGCATGAACTCAGCAGAAAGGTTGTTGATTTGTTGCTCCTTCTGAAATAAAACACTTTGGAAGCTGTCAGGTTTTGAAAGCTGAGTGATAAAAGTGACCAAAGAGAGGGTCAAGATCAGAATCTATCTGTTGGATGCCTAGGCAGCTTTTAAGATGAAAGAGAAGCACTTCTAAGATGAAAGAACATACTTTTCCTTAAGGATTAATCTTTTATAGATATCTTGTCATGGGGAGATGTGGCTCAGCCTCACGCCTTTCTGCTGCCAGCTTTTTTTAACATGATTAAGAGAACTATTTGGCATTCACAAAGCAAATTCACAGGCTGTTGTTGTCAGGAACTGTTTTCACTAGAAGTATTGTTATCTGGAATGGGTACATCCAGTGAGCAAATAATTTGTAGTCGGTATTTACCAGCTATTTAACAGTCAGTTCTTTTCTAATTTTAAAAAGCGGTATTCTCATATGCCTTATAATAAAAGTCACCATGAAATATAAGGGTACATGATACATAAATGTGTCCATAATATACTAGAAGCAGCATGACAGAGAACTAAATCTGTAAATCACACATTTTATACATTCCAGTTGAAATAAAAACTACAGTCTTTGCACTCACCTGGTAAAATATGGAAACATTTGATTGTGAATAATTACTCAATAAATATTATTTGCAGTTAATTATGCAACCAGTTATAGCCCAATGACTGCTACATAAAATGACCTCTAAGACCTGATCTATGGTAGATCTAGCTATATTGCTCAGGAGTGTGAAGAAAGAAAAAAAAAGAGTGGGAGACATAGTTAAGCTGATCTAAGCCCCTCTGTAGACAGCAGTGAAGCTATGGTGCTGTGGTGCTTCTAATATAAAGCCTATGGTATTAACTCGAAGGACGGAGCTGCCCAGATGGATTCTCGGCAGGGCATTGTAAAGCTTTTGTTGCTATGCACAGCAGCTGGAACCAGACCTTGTCCAAGATCTCTCAAGCATTGAGCACCACATAGCTTACTGTAATTCAAACCATCTGAAGCTCTGACAGTTTTTGTATCCCTCTCCAATATCCTCAAAATAGTTGTAGTTGTGACAGGGTCCCTGGGGTACAATCTGGACTGTGGTATCACTTAGCCCTTCAAACACACCAATCTGGGCAGCTTTGCCACTGTGATGCTAATGTCAAGCTACTGACCTCTGATAGACACTGCACTTCCAGATATCCAGAGGCAGGGACACTACCAACTGTGTTACTGGAATGACCATAAGCCAACGGTAGAGAGGCTCCAGTCAATTACCCTCAGCTTCCAGCCTAGCACCCCAGAACATCTTGCACTGGTCATAACCCTGGCCAGCATAAGCTCATTATCTAGGTCGCCACCTCGACAAAAGGGTAGTGGATGTGCAACAGCTCTTGTTAACCAGAGCTGAGATTTCTCAAGCACTTCAATCAAAATACGCTATTTTAGATAAAGTACGGAACAGATTTATTAGCTACAGAACAATAGATTTTAAATGACAATAAGTGGTAGGTATAAAGGGCAGAAATTGTTACCTTAAAAAATAAAAAGGTAAATGCATTCTAAATCCCCAAAATTTAGTCTAAGCAAGAGTTGAATCAAACAAGATCTCACCCTGACATATGGTACAAGCAGGTTACAATTCCTTAGTACATAGGCTAGGATTTCCTTCCAGCCTGGCATCACCCTTCTCCAGTCCAAAAACATCTGTCTTCCAGATATTCTTCCGGGTGTTGAGCTGTAGGGGGGAAGAAAAAGAGAAGCCAAGTGATGTCACTGTCTCTCTTTTTATACCTTTTTCCAGCTTGCTTGAAAGATTCTTACTTTGATAAAGGGATTAAGTGACCTATCAGGCAGTCTCTGCTGCCTACATACTCTCTCTAAGACAGTGGTTCCCAACCTATTTGGCTCAAGGGCCACAGTTACCTTTAAAAAAAAAAAAAAACAACTCTGAAGGACCACCAGCCTCTGCCAGTAGCCCTTCCACCCACAGCAGCCAGATGGAAGGAGTTCAACAAGGATTGCTGTCTCCTCGCTCATCTCCCTTGTCTCCCTGCTTGCAGCAGGGAAACTGCATGTGTCCTGTTGCCCTGTGTGTTCCACCTGGGTCCCTAGGCAGTGGCTCCCTTCTGCAGACAGGGGAATGGGAAATCAGTGCTCCCCTTCCTCTGGTTCCAGCAGGAATTCTAGCACCTATGGATCCATTCAGAGAGTTTTACGCTCTGCTGGAGCCAGGAAGGAGAGTGCTGATATCCCATCTGCTTGGGTGCAGCTAGGAGTCTGCACAGATCTTTTAGCCTCATGGAGATATACTCTACCTGGGTCCTTAGGCAGTGGCTCCCTTCTACAGTTAACAGGAGAGGAGCTGTGGACCACTTTGAAAGCCCCCACAGGACACTTTTGGCTCGTGAGCCACAGTTTGGGAATCAGTGCTCTAAGAAGTCTCTGGGATGGCAACTGAGGGAGTGGATTACTGTTAATGGGCCACCAACATGTCTGGCTGGTCCTTTGTTTCAATTAAAAGGCTAGCTGTTGTATTGCAATACTTTCTAACTTCATATACAATCCTACAGGATATTAATGTTAAACAGATCAAAACTTTTAAAATGCCTCATGAAGAATCCCTTGTACAAAATATATAACTGAATCACAGTAGTAAATATGGAGCTTTCAGGGTGCTACTTTGTGGTACAGAGTAATAACTGATATATTGAAGGACTAGACTATTGTCCATTCTGATGAATTAGAAATATGTAGTGCTGTATGTAGTTGTGTTGGTTCCAGGGTATTAGAGAGACAAGGTGGGAGAATGTCTTTTATTGAACCAACTTCTGCTGGTGAGAGAGAGACAGGCTTACAAAAAGCTCTTCTTCAAGTCTTAGGTTCCAAAAGATGACAATAGTTGCTATATATGTAAGTTTTAGTCCTTTAGGACTAATCCAAAATAAGGATCTTGGAGACCCCTTGTTTATGCTTAGAAATATTGCCCTTTCAGGAATTCCAAGGACTATAGTAATAATTATTCTTGACATGGATTTTTATCCCTTCCCCCAGAGCTGAAGCTGATGGGATGAGCATTTGTGCAGGTCTTTACTTCATGGGTGCTGGGGGAGCACAATCAAAGGTTTCTTTTGTCCACTGATGTTCCACAATGGCTTCTCTGATGTCTATAGGGCTTTTATTGGGCAGAAGATGACACCTCTTGAGCTAACTAGTATTTCACACTTGGTAATGTGTCTCTGACTGCGGGGTCTACAGTCTTAGCCAATGTTTTTATAGTTACAGTGCATACATTTAAACACTGCATTATAATATAGGATAGAGATATTACAAGGAATATTAACACAGACAGCATCCTACAAGGATTTCAGAAAGTATAAACACGTCCTTCTAATTAATGCCGACTTTCACAATACTAACATGAGAGGAGCCAGACTGGTTTCCAACTGCATTTGTCAGTGTCCAATCAGGCCCAGGCATGAGGCGGCATCTGACCTGCCAGCATCACAGTGTTAAGGTGGAAACAACATAGGAGTTGAAGGTTTATAGTTTGCTCTTTAAAGACACAAAACCAAAAAAGCCTACAACCTAATATAGCAAAGACAGCGGCTGTCTTGCCAATTTGTGACATTATTTCCTTCTAGATGTCCCCATTCGCTTGTCTGTTGCTGCAAAGGTATTTTGACTTGGCTCACCTCTTGTATTCATTTGTCTTCTAATGTAGCACTTTAGCTGGGAGTTTCTGGGGTTCTCATAATTTTAGTTTTTATAAAAGATTATTAACCTTGGCTTTTATTTTTCTGCAATGATGGACAGTCTTATGCCCATCTATGCCTTTTCTCAAAATGCGATCAATGGCCAAAGAAGAAGTGAGAGAGTACATCTTTGTTTGACACCAGTGTGGATGTTAAACCATTCACCCAAATTTCTGTTCTCGTCAAGGAGGCAAACAGACATTGGTATAAAGACTTGATTATGTTAATCTTCATGTTGGCATACCATAACACTAGAAGATGTTCCAAAATGAATCATGACAGAAACTGACAAATGCTTTCAGAAAAATCTATGAAGGGTATGACCAGGATTTGCTGCCTTTCAATGAAAATTTTAAGGATGAAACTCAGCTTTTTAAAAATAAAAATGCTACCATGACTGATAATTTGCATGGCCAATAACAATATATGAAAAACTTCCAACTTTAAGCATATCGGTCAAGAATCTCAGATTTAAACGGACTTGTTGGTTATGACGCCAAACAAGTTTGCCAATCATATTGGTGCCCTGGTTTGCCTGTTAATGATGTACACAGATAAATAGGCCCAAAGATCTGCATTATATTTTGCCCCCCCCCCCCAGTCCCAAGAATCTGCTCAAGCTATCTGGCCTATCTTCAAATCCCTTAACTCAGGGGTCTGCAACCTGCAGCTCCAGAGCCGCATGCAGCTCTTTGGCTGTCCCCTTGTGGCTCTGGGCTCCAGGCCCTCTCCTGCCATCAGAGCACCCTGCAAGCAGTTCGCACCTGGCTCCAGGCTCCCCTGCCACCAGCGGATCCTGCTCCTGGTTCTGGGCTCCCTCCCTCGTGCTAGAGCAGTGGTTCTCAACCTGTGGTATGCATACCACTGGTGATACACCAGACACAGGTTGGGGATATGCATGGCAGTCACCTGCTTCCCCTGGTCCTAGCTCCCAGCTGGCAGGTGGGAGGCAGGGTGCAGCTGCAGGCTTCAGGGGTACTTATTCAAATTTTCCAAAGTTAGAGAGGACTTGCTACTTAAAAGGTTGAGAAACACTGCACTAGGGGCCCCTGCGGCAGGTGCCCTGGCCCAGCTCCCCTCCGCCCCACCAACCAGGAGGCTATACCCATTGCAACTCTCAAAACACTTGGCTATTGAAGGAATTTTTTAAAATGGCTATTTTTTGGGTTGCCGACCCTTGCCTTAACTGGCTTTTCCATGTTTTATGATTCAGAATCAATTTCTTTGCCTTCAGTACTTTCTACAGCCTGACTCACATCTCTCTCCCTTACCTGATGAAGCTGCATGATTAACTCGTAACTTTCTCCCCTGTTTATATATCCCTGCAGGAACCTATATCTGGAATCCACACCCTGGCCTGGTCCAACAATCATCTCACTTCTCCTTCTAGAACATCTTGCAACTTGCAAGCACATTTCAGCAAAGCTTATGAAGCAGAAGAGAGCATGTATGTGCTAAGGCACACATCAACCGCACCCAGAACTAAACAGAATACAACCTTATTCTTAATATTCTTGGTTTTATTTTTTCCCTTTTCCATCTTCCCGTCTTTTCTGTGTTGTCTAGTTAGACTTTATCCTCTTTACAACAGATATGTAGACAAGGATCCCACCCCAAACACCATGGTCAGCACTGCACAATCACTACATTTCTTTGCTTCAGTTTATTATAAAATGAAACAGTATTGTCTTGGCATTTCATTTCAGGTTATTTGTGTTTTTTGTTTCTTCGTTTGTTTGTTTTTTTAAGCAACCACCACTACAACACAACACACACCCCTACCTTTTTTTGGTTAACAAAGACTTATGTCAACTTCACTGAAGATTTATATATTGCTCTATTACCGACACTCATTTCAGAGCTTCTTAATGGAAGCATAATAAAAATAGGTGAAACACCACAAATGGGGGGAAGCATTAATGAAATACATACCCAAAGCAAGAGAGACCAAAAAAAGGATGAACGGTGAATATAATCAATGACATGGATGTATTCACTAAGCCATCTGGCAGAAATTTTAAGTCGACTTAGGGCATGGGTCCCAGCAAGAAGGGACCACAGGGCTCACTTTCTTCTCCCCGGGACCCGTGCTCCAGCTGCTCAGCTGCTCAGCAGCAGGCAGCTGGAGCGGGGATCCTGGCAAGAAGGGACCTTGGGACCTTAGAAGGGACCTTAGCAGCTGGCAGCTGGAGCACGGGACTCCAGCTCTTCCTCCTGGCCCGGACCACTTGGGTCCAGGAAAGTTGTCCCCGGACTCAAGTGGTCCAGGCTAAGAGGGTTCCCTTCTGCCCGGGACGTGGGAAGTCCCGAGCAGAAGGGAGCCGAGTGGTCCGGGGCAGAAGGGAGCTCCTCGCTCCCTTCTCCCCCGGACCGCTCAGGGGCTTGCTGCCCCAGGCTCTCCCTGGACCGAACAAGTCGACTTAGACAATCCAGTGTGGACTCTCTAAATCGACTTAATAAGGTCGACTTAAAGTCAACTTATTAAAGTCGACCTTAATTCCCCAGGGTAGACATGCCCTCTGAGAGCTAAATTTACAAATTAATCCCCCAGTGGACCTGACCCCACAATTTTCTAATGACATTTAAGAAATCTAAGGAGCTAAGATGTAGACAGATCACACAAGAAAGTGCATACACTGTTGCAGAATTTATGTAATATTATGAAGATTTTAGCAAGATTAAACATTTACAAAATCATCTACATTAACATTAGCTAAACTAAAAAAGAACAATGGATAGTTATAGTATAAGATGACCACCAGCTGTTATCAAAAAGATTTATGCCATACCCTGTTGGCCACCCAGGTCAAGTTGGTTTTGTTTTCTTCTGAAATAGAACTAGAAAATCTGCATCTGCAAGAAATTAGTTTAGATGATGTAATAGTTATTTTCCGTTTCTAATTTACAAGGTTCTTCTAGATTTGGGCTATGCCTCTGGAAAACAGTTCTAAACAGACCACAGATTTGTTCTCATGCGGCCATTCCTATGAGAAAGTTGCCTTCTGAGAGCAATGAATGATTTGAGCTAGTAGAGCCAAAGATCAGTCACTTCATTTTGCCAAAAATCTGGAAATTAATCACAACCAAAACATCCAGTGGAATTCTAATCTCACATCAATTCTTATCCCAATCTAAACTACACTGATAAAAAGCTACTATTTAGTTGTGTCCATGTTGGGCGTGGTACCAGTTTATCTACATCAATTTCCAAATCAGATAATTATATCAGTACAACTCTTGTTTTGAGAGTGAGATGTGAGGCAGAGTATTGCAAAACAACGCTTAACACACTTTATTCACTTCAGAGATTGAGCTCAACTGCTGAGATGGCTAACACTGGTAGAGTTCTGTAAATAAAGAAATGAATGGAATCACAAGAAATATAGATACAAACTTGGCTTTTTAAAAGATTAGCTGGAAAAGGAATAAATAATTGATGTCATCTCCTTTTTACTTCTTTATGATGTATAAAGAATGCCTAAATGGTTATTGTTGGTTTTTATTTCATATGACCTGGATTCCCCCCACCCCCATGTTTATTTTTCAATTGACATAGGAATAGCTAATCCAGTCCTCAGCTTTTTGGATCGAAACCTTCTTAGATGATTAAAAAAGTGCAGTGGAAGCTCTCTCATATCTGAATTAAAAGGGTTTGGGGGAGGCTGTGAAAGGACATTTTCTGCCAAATAGTGACGTTAACAAGGCATTAACAAATACAGATTGTTAACATTCTCAATGAAAAAAAATGAATACCCTTTTCAGTTAATCGAGTTTCAATTCCTTGGGATCTAATGACAAGTTCCAATGGGGTAGCCGTTAGTCTAGTCCAGTAAAAAACAAACAAACAAGAAGTCTAGTGGCACTTTTTGGCTATGTCTACACTGGCAAGTTAGTTCGAATTAAGGAAGCTTAATTCGAACTAACTAAAGCCATGGCTACAGTAGGCTTTAATTAGTTCAAATTAAGGGCTTCCTTAATTTGAACTAATAAATTTGAATATGCTATTCGAACTGAGGGTTAATTCGAACTAGTTAGCAATGTGGCCATTGCTAATTGCTTAGTTCGAACTAACCGGCCCATTGAACTCAATGCAATTCGCTAATTCGAACTAACCAAGTGCTAAAATCAGTTTGAATTAGTTAGTTTGAATTAACTAATTCGAACTATCTTTAGTAAGTGTAGACATAGCCTTAAAGACTAACAGATTTATTTATCACATGAGCTTTCGTGGGAGAAAATCCCACTTCAGATTCTTGAAGATGGAGCAGTAAAGATGAATGGTTGGGAGGAAAATAAATGCAGGGAAGTACAAGTCATAGGATCAGGTCAGACTGTTAAAGCAAATCAGTGCAGTTGTTTAGATTCAAACAGTGGACAGCAGCATATAGGAAGGAGGTGAGGGGAAAAGGAAAGCAAAATTAGCTGTTGTAATGGGAGAAAAAAACACCGTAGTCTCCATTTAACCTTAAATTGATGGTGTCAAATCTGCATATGAATTCCAATTCTGCAGTTACTCTGAGAAACATATTCATATTCAGATTTGACAGAGTCAAGTTAGGGTTAAGTAGAAACTACATTTTTCCCCATTTTCCCCCATTACAACAGCATTTATAAAATCAGGTCTGAAAGGGGACACTTCGTCTAAGTTATAAAGCACATAGTCCCATAAAGTCAAGATTTATAAGGCTGCATAAATTAAACACACATGTCAATGGGACAAAAGCGAGCTCTGCAAGCTTTGCAGCGTGTTTTAGACCTACAAATACAGACAGAGCACACAGTGCTCAAAAGGTTACTACTGGCTCATCCCCTGTTATTAGCTGCCAGTGTCCACAGAGTATATTGAAAAACAGAGTCAACACCACAAGGTTATCTGAATATATTTCCAATGAGCTTATAGGTGGACAGGGACTAAGCAATCTTGCACAACCAAGAAGAAAAGCTAATGATTTTAAGGAGAAAGTAAAATGACTTCAAAAATCTAAGCAAAATTCAAATGAACATCTTTGTTGTGGTTAGCTAAGATGTCTAAATGAGTTATACCTTGGTTGCCATATTAGGTCACCTATCTATGTGTAGCACTTGAAACCATTCTGAAATCATGCTCTTTTCCACAATGCTTTCCAGTCTCATAGGGCCCTGCAAAAATAGGACCTGTTATAAACTTCCCAAGAGTAAAAATAAAAGTACACATATTGCATGTATTTTTCTTCTTGTTACCAGATAATAAACCAAGATATGAAGAGCCCCCTAACTTGCGTCACATAGGGTGCTGTACATGAGCTCAGAATACAACAAAAAAATACTGAGAAATAAAATCATGCTCTTAAATAGATACATTTAAAAGTCACATTTCTGTGTGAAAATGGTTAATCCATTCTTACTACAGGAATACCTAGGATTGAACTGGTCTGCATGGAGCACGAGGTCAGACTAGATCAGGGGTCGGCAACCCGCGGCTCCGGAGCCGCATGCGGCTCTTCAGCCCCCCTGTTGTGGCTCCCTTCAGCCTTGTTCCCTCTAAGAGCAGACTCCTGCTGTGGCCAGGCTGGGGAGATTCAAATCTCCCGCCCTGAGCATGCTCAGACAGCGCGTGCTCAGGGTGGGAGCGGCCTGGCCGAGAAGCAGCTCTGCCGGCCGTCCCTGCAGCTCCGAGCGTCCGGCCAGGTAAGGGGGCTGGGAAGGGGCTGGAGGGAGGCCTGGAGAGGGGTGGGGGGGACAAGGAGAGTGGCGGGGTTAGA
>ML688283.1:0-55521 GCA_007922175.1 Pelusios castaneus | reverse complement strand
GGGGGACAAGGAGACTGGCTGGGTTAGAGGCCTGGAGAGGGGTGGGGGGAACAAGGAGAGTGGGGGGGACAAGGAGAGTGGCTGGGTTAGAGGCCTTCCTTTCCTTTCTCTTCCCTCCTTTCCCTTCCCTGCCTTCCTTTCTCTTCTTTCCTTTCCCTTCTTTGCCCTCCTTTCTCTCCCCTGCCTTCCTTTCTCTTCCCTGCCTTCCTTTCTCTTCCTTCCTTTCTCTTCCCTGCCTTCCTTTCTCTTCCTTCCTTTCTCTTCCCTGCCTTCCTTTCTCTTCTCTTCCCTCCTTTCTCTTCCCTGCCTTCCTTTCTCTTTCTTCCTTTCCCTTCTTTGCCTTCCTTTCTCTTCCCTGCCTTCCTTTCTCTTCCCTCCTTTCTCTTCCCTGCCTTCCTTTCTCTTCCTTCCTTTCTCTTCCCTGCCTTCCTTTCCCTTCTCTTCCTTCCTTTCTCTTCCCTGCCTGCCTTTCCCTTCTCTTCCCTCCTTTCTCTTCCCTGCCTTCCTTTTTTTTCTCTTCCCTGCCTTCCTTTCTTTTTTTTCCTTTTCTCTTCGTCTTTTACACAAATACGGGAAGGACTCAAAAAGGCCTGCATAGTTCAGTGTTTAATTTATTTCAAAGTAGGCCTACACATGCACACTGCACTTCTGTTTGTTGTATTCTGTTGTTGTAACAGGTAAAATTAAAAAAAGATTAAAACTTTTAAAAGTTTATAAGCTGTGTTATGTTTTGCGGCTCCAGACTATTTTTCTTTAGTGGAAGAGGGGGCAAAATGGCTCTTTTGATAGTAAAGGTTGCTGACCCCTGGACTAGATGATCATACTGGTCCCTGCTGATCTTAGAGTCTAAGAAAGAAAGAAAGAAAGAAAGCCCTCGCACCCGTATTGTTTGTTACAATTCTCTGTATGTAGAGAATCAGTTTGAATTTCCCTTGTATGTAGGCCCTGAACTGTAGTTATGCACATGCTTAACTTTACATTGAGATATATATTGAAATCAATGGGAGTAAGAGTTTACAGGATCTCAACATATTTAGTCTCTTTCTCCTATCCGTATGAGTCTTACACAGCAACAGGGGACAGAATAAATTTTTAAAAAAACATAATTGTAAAGCCACCCAAAAAAGATGGCATGAAAGCTTAGTTACTGAAGCTACTTTTATTTTTAATTAACAAGTTTAGGGTGCTCTATAAAACTAGAAAAGCAACACCTAGTTGGGGAGGGTCTAAACAGGGGACTCAGAATTGCCATACAACAACCAGAGGAAATGGTTAACGGTAGAGGTAGTCAAAAAAAAAATTTTTTAACCTGATTAAATTGAAATTTTTCCAAGAAAAATTCTGAGTTTTCATTGAAAAAATCAAAACCTAAAACAAAAATGTGGTTTTCATTTTTTGATGAAAAGACTTCAAAATATTCCACAGCTTTTTTCCTAATAAACAAACAAAAAAAACCCCACTTTCGGAATACAACAAACTTTTAACAGAAAATAAAATCCATTTCCTGACTAATTCTAGGTGCTCAATATTCAATCTACACTATACTAGTAGAATCAGTTACAGTAGATCCTAGTGTGTAGAACTGGTCAGACCCCTAAGAAGATGAAGTCCCTACCAGAGAGGATGAGCGCAGATTTCTTATATGAACAGACAAGAAGAAAAAAAATTCAGCTGAAAACAGGATTTCCCATTCAGTCCAGAAAATGTATTTCCTTTATAAAGATGTCCCAAAATTACAGTAAAGACTCCATGTATGAATGGGATATGCCTCTCTCCAGAAACCAGTACTACCCATCCTAATTGAAGAGTTCTTAAGAAAGAGAGAGCATCTTCCCTTTTGTACCAATAACAAAAGATGAAGAAACCTAAAGGGCATAAGATGGAAGCTCCTTTTGTAAAACAAATGTTAAGTAGAACCATACAAGGCAGGATTTCTTAGACCCTCAGGCAACACAGTTGCTGACATTTACTAGGAATCTGTAATTTGAAAACATTTACTAGCCACAAAAACCAAACAGACCAATATTGGGTAGCTGCCAAATTCAACTGAGTCTCTAAGCATCTGCATTTCCTAATGCTCGGTCAAATGTTGCCCTATTACCTGATGTAACCTCCCCCTCCACACCCGATTCTCCTCCCCTACTTGGTCCCCAGTGCACATGAATTTTTGTTTATTTTGTAATGCTCATATATATATGAATCTTTGACTAGCACAGACACTAAAGTTCTCTCTGGGGCCAGATCCCAAACTCCTTGAAATCAATAGAAGAAAGACTCCCATGGATTTCAATGGTCTTTGGAGCAGACCCTTTATCACAGCATGCACAGCAACAATACAAATTTCACCCTTCATTGTTCGGAAAAAAAACAAAACAAGAGAACACAAAAGGTTTTCCCCGCCCATGCCTGATCTCTGGAGGAACCACTCCTCAAAATGTGAAAGCCGATTCTATTTGGGTTTTTATATTGTGCCCCACACCAGGGCATTTTAGCAGTATCTAGTTCAGTGCCCATGCTAATTCAATCTTTTGCCTCTCAACAGAGACAGATAACATACACCAATTGGTGCCCAAAGCCACTGGAGCTTGATTTCACAGAGTCCCAATTGTTTCAGTTCTCATTAATTTTGGGAGAGCTCAGCACCCCACAGGAAGGGTCAGCAGGTTGTAAGGTTCTGTCTGCCCTTGACTTCCCCCTCAAGATTTCCTCTCATTGCTACTATTCGTGCAGCTGCAGTACTGTTGCTCACAGCAGGTCTAGACAATTGGGTGGTTAAAAACCGACAGCTGCTGGTGGGGCAATCTACAATAGTGTAGCCATTTGCTACCACTGGTGGATCATCTCAGTATTAGCAGCTTTAAGCAATTTTAAGGAAAAAAAAACAAACAGAATAATCTAGCATAGACAACTTTCAGACACTATTTACCGGGAATGGATTTGAAATGGATACACAGAGGAGAGAGGCTTTCTCGGGCCTTGTCTACACTATAGAGCAGTGGTCCTCAACCAGTAGATCGCAATCTATTTCTGAAGGGCAGTTCCCATTGAAACCTATGCAGGCAAAAGGTTGGAGACCACTGCTATAGAGTTGTGTGACAAAAGTCACTTTTTGTCAATAAAACAGAGGAAGTCTACACACTACTGTACAATGCTCCAGGCCTCTGACAAAACTTTCCTGCTTTGTTGAGAAAATAAAACCACCTCAACGAGCGACAGAGCTTTTGCAGCAAAGCTATACTCAGTGAAGTGTTAGTGTAGATACAACACTTAGTTTTGTCACCATAAGTAGCCTCCAGGAGAAATCCCACAATAGCCATCCTGACTGCCTTGGTCACCAGTCCAAACCCTGCTGCCTGGCACCCAGGTACACACACATCCATCCCTCCCGCATTAAGGGCCCAGGAATTTTTAAAATTCTACTTGCTGTTTGCTCAGCATAGGGTGCTCACATCACATCTTCCCAGCTGACCATGGTGGCTTCACACAACAAACGCTCTCTCCCCCACATGGAGCACACCGGACCAGTTGGCTCTGCTGAGCATGAGAGGAGAGGAAGCTGTGCTGTCGCAGCTCCACTTCAGCAGTAGAAACTGCTGCATCTCCAGTCAGATTTCTCATGGCATGCTGGAGAAGGGTCATGAAAAAGACAGGCATCAGTGCCATGCAAAGGTAAACGTATGAAGCAGGCATACCAGAAAGAAGAGTCAAACCACTGTTCTTGTGCTTCACTGAAGACCTGCTGCTCCAATAAAGAGCTAGAAGCCAGCCTCAGTGGTGACCTAACCTCCACCCTAAAGAGCCCTGTGGATACTTGGACAGGGCTGGAGATAGCTGACGGCAGACTCAACCTCAAGGACAAAGTCATGGACAAGGAGCTCAAGTTGGAAACCAAGATGGACCTGCAACAGGACTGTCTGATACTGTGGGGAGCCAAGACCTTTTTTTGATCCCAGAAAGCTTGAGCCAGTGCCAGGACTCTGTATTTAGCATGCAAGAGGGAGGAGCCCTGGTAAATGATGTAGAACCAAATGAAGATATTGAAGTCCCTAATCACACTCCATGTAGAATTCATGCATGCTTGCCCCCAACACCTTGCAGCTGATACAGAACTGCTTTCCATGCCCTTCCCAAACTCCTCTCACCCATGCCTTCCTAACTCCCGGCCCACCTCCATACCCCATTCACTCCATCACTTTGGACAGTTTCCACAATGATAGCTGGACTGACAGAGCAATGAGAGCCTACCCTGCCCATCTCTGCTATCTCCCTTCTCACCAAGCATGGTGTGCTTTGTTAATTGGTATTTAACAAAAATGTGTTCTCTGAAAGATAACCAATTTTTGTCTCCTACACATGGCGGTTGTTGCTGAAATTAATATCAAGTGGCAATTGGATCATTCACAGACTACAAATCATGGTCAAGAGTCATCCAAAATTTCATGCAAGGGGGCAAGTTAGCAAAGCATGGCAGAGTGCTATATAGAAAGATATTACTGGTACCCATTGCAAAAATGGTGCCTCAAGGCCTCCCTGATTTGTTGTGCCCCTCTAGTAGTCCTGGAATCTGGCTGCTCAAAAATCAACCTCCAGGAGAGCTGCCTCCATGCTCCGCCCTCACAAATATCATGACCATGGGAATATTTTCCTCAGATCTACCTTGCCATGAAGGTAACATGCTTTTAATCTGCCAATGCACATTCTACTGTTATTCTGTACCTGCTCAAACTGTTGACATGTTCCCTGCTGCTGTTTAAGGTTCCCGTACAAGCCTTCATGAATCATGAGAGCAAGGGGTAGGCTGGGTCTCCCAGGATCACTATGAGCATTTCAACAATCCACACTGGAATCTCCTGGTCTGGGAAGAATCTCTATTTGCAGCTTTCTGTATAGGCCAGTGTTCCTTAAGGTGCATGTGTCATGCACCTTCCTTGACCACCTTGTGTGGATGTCAGTGAGTTGTCCATGGCGATCCACAGGCATCTGCAATACCATAGAGAACTATTCCTTTCTACTGATGTACTATGTCTTAAGATGGTACAGGGCCAATACTGGGAAATGCATTTCACGATCACCCACCACAGTTAGGGAGTCTCATTACCTCAAAGCCATCCACTATTTCACATATTTCCAAGAGTAACCAGCAATGTTCCCTCTAAGGTTTGGCGGCTTGTGTGCAAAATTTTCAAGCCGTGTGCAAAACTTTTTCTGAATAAAATTTTTGTGTAAACTCACACAACAGAAATTATTGGCATTAATTGAAGTTAAAGTAATTGTAAATAGAATTAATTAACTGTGTTTAATTGAATATGAATGAATTTTTAATTGAAATTTAATTTTTAGAAAGGTTTTTATTTAAAATTAATTTTTTAAAAGTTTTTTTTTAAAAGGAAGGAAGGAAGGAAGGAAGGAAGGAAGGAAGGAAGAGAGAAGGAAAAAAGAGGAAAGAAGGAAGAGAAAGAAGAAAGAGGAAGGAAGGAAGCAAAGAAAGAGAGAGAAAGAAGGAAAGAAGAGGAAACAGGAAGAGAAAGAAGGAGGAAGGGAGGAAGAGGAAAGAAAGAAAAAAAGAAGGAAGAGAAGAAAGAGGAAGGAAAGATGAGAGGAAAAAAGGAAAGAAAAAGGAAGACAAATAAGGAAAAAAGAGAAAGAAGGAAGAGAAAGAAAGAGAGAAGCCAAGGCCGCTGGCGGGGGAGGACCCTACCGCGGTGCTGGGAAGTCACCGGTGGGGCGGAGCAGACCCCAGTCCCGGAGGTTGATCCCGGCCCCGTGCTGGGAGGCCGAGGCCGTCGGATGAGCCTGGCCCCTGCCCCGGCCCCGAGCCGGGAAGTCGAGGCGGTTGGCGGGTGGGAGCCCGCCGCAGCCGCAGCCACCCTGCTGCCCCGGCCGCGTGGAGCAGGCAGGCAGGCCCGTGCACCTGAGCCTAGCCTGAGCCTGCCTGTCCCACCCTGGGGGCGGAGAGGGCCAGCCCAGAGGCCGGGCGCAGGCCGGGTCTGCTGTGGCAAAGCCGCAGCCCCGAGGGTCTGGAGGAAGTGGCGGGGGCTGCCGGGCTGCGCGTGGGTCCAACACTGCTGCGCGGGGGGTGCGGCGGCCGCGCACCCGCGCAGCTTAGAGGGAACACTGGTAACCAGTTCTTCATAGTAGAATGTGATTAATGGCCACACATTTGCATTACAGCAGCCCCAAAGGCGAACTTCCTGTTTGGGACCGACTGATAACCTGGAGTTGTCAACTTTCCAAATACTTCTACACAAAGAGAGCAGCCCTCATTCTGGTGTCTTTGCACTGCAGTGCTGGGGAGAGCTCTGCACACAGTTCCAGGAAGATGGCTTTTCACATCCAAAAAATCTGCAGCTATTGCTCTTCATCCCAAACCTGCAAAACAATGTGATTCTTGCACTCAGTGCTTGTTTCCTGAGCCCAAAAGTGACAGTCCACCATATGCAGCTGCTCTGTGAATGCCAAAAGTAATCTGGTGGTGTTTCTTTCCAAGGCACACAGCAAATCAGAAACTTCTGATTGGGAGTTTGATATACTGCATGACCAGCTGCAATGTGTTCATAACAGTAATCACAACAGCAGAAACCAGTGCAGGATACATCCTTTAAGAGAGAAATGGAAGGTACACAGTAGACAGGGGCCTTTGAAAAGTGCCATGAAATACACTCAGAAACCTATGAAATGAGGGGCAAAAACTGCATCATGGGATTTGAGACCACACCCATGATGCACTGTGATCCACTCCACCACCCCACAACTCCTAGCTGCAGAGGGTGACAAGTTGCACAGTGGGATAGCAACCCAGAGTGCACTGTTCTCACTGTCGATGCGAGAGTACCAGCTGTGGACGTGCTCTGCCGACAGGATCACTGTATGAACACGCACGAGCAACGTAATTAGAGCACTTTGAGAGCATTGGTGTAACTTCTGTCAACTAAACTCTGTCGTGGGGACAAGGCCTAACAACAGGAAATATCCACTACAGCTAACAAGAGCGCTTCACCACCTGAGAGCAGATGCTAGTGTAACCTTCGGGTGGGCTAAAATTCATTTAATTGCCCTTCTCCAGTGCCTCACAGAAACCAATCCCTATGGAGAAAGCAGCTGGAGACCCAGGATCCAGTCTGTACGGGACTCTCAGCAAAGATTGCTCAGTTACCACCCCACATTAAAATACTACTACAATAAACATAACAATGAACTTTATTAACTACTAACTAAATGAACCATAACCTAAGAAAACAAAATACAATTAACCAAGAACAATCCCTCCAGAAAAACCCCGCAGGAAAGATACCCAAAAGTCCCAAAGTCTGTGTGGAGTTCACCCAACTCTCAGTCTCTGTTCCAGTGTAGAGGCTTGAGTGGCAAGAAATAGCTGTCCTCTTCTTCCTTTGCTGGAATCCTCTGTAGCATTCCATGCAGGCTTTTTCTTCTCCTCTGCAACCAGCCCTCAGTCCCATATGCATGTCTGCAAGGTCTGTTGCAAATGACTCCATTACAGGGAGAAAACATCTTGTTCACGCCTGGCTCAGCTTCTCTCCAGAAAACTGAGCACATGGTCTCCTTTCAAGGCAGCTCTAGCCTGCTGTCTGCACAGACTGCTGCTCTCATGTTATCTGACTGACAACATCACATCACACCAGCAGGGTACACTGTGGAGCATACTCAAAACGCTACCATTCCCTGCTTCCAGAAATTTCTGGTTGTGGGTAGCTAATCTGCCCAGCAACAGTAACCCACCCTCAGTAGGTCTGTCAAAGAGAGGCATATGGGTTACACTAGTCACAATGCCTTCGCACTACTATCCAGAGGAAGAGTGGGCAATGAGACTCTTTCAGAGAGCAAGTCTATTTAACAACTTACCTCTGAGACACTGCCCCTTTCCACAGTAACATATACACAGAATAAATGGTAACACTGAACTCAGGCTGTGTACACACGATCGGATTAAAGCGCAACATGGCAATCGCGCTATAAAAAACACGTGACCTTTATTGCGGGATAGCGCGTACACACGTCGCTCCTTGTAACGCAACAGAATTCTTTGCAATATTGCGGTGTAGCGCAATGAATTCTGGGCACCTATCCCACAGCTCAATTTTCCCTCAATCTGCGCTTGGAATCATGGGATGAAGGAAAGGAACGCAAAGCGCCATGGCTAAAATCCCAGTTTCCCGTGGTGCACTGTGTTCCCCTTGCATCTTCCTCATTGCCAATAGCAACTCGCGCCTATTTTCAACAGTGCAGTGACGCACTACTTGCGAGCAATCACAACAACGACAGCATGGATCCTGCTCTGATCTCCACTGTCGCCTTCAGCATTCTAAATACACCTCGGCTGGTTGCTCAGTACGCAATGAGCTCCGAGTCAGACGAGGATGCTGAGGCGCAGGGGCTGATTGATGCCATGCAGAGCAACAGCACCGCGTTGCTCAGCTCCTTCACCGATCATCTGCACATGGTGCAACGCCATTTCTGGTCGCGAGAGACAAACACCGAGTGGTGGGATCACATTATTATGTAGCTGTGGGATGACGAGCAGTGGGTACAGAACTTTCGAATGCGGAAAGCAACCTTTCTGGAACTGTGTTCAGAGTTGGCCCCTGCCCTGCGACGTAAAGACACCAACATGAGGTCCGCCCTAACCATGGAGAAGCGTGTTGTGATTGCTGTCTGGAAGATGGCAACTCCTGACTGCTACCGGTCAGTTGCAAACCAGTTTGGAGTCGGGAGGTCCACCGTCGGATTAGCCCTCTCACAAGTCTGCCGAGCCATCAATCGCGTTCTGCTATGGAGGACGGTGACGTTGGGCAATGTTCGTGAGATTGTGGACAGCTTTGCTGCCATGGGATTCCCTAACTGCGGGGGAGCCATAGATGGCACACACATCCCTATTTTGGCTCCAGACCATCTCGCGACCGAGTACATCAACAGGAAGGGCTACTTCTCCATGGTGCTGCAAGCACTCGTGGATCACAAGGGGCATTTTACGGACATCAATACTGGGTGGTCGGGAAAGGTGCATGATGCCCGCATTTTCAGGAACACTGGTCTGTACCGGAAGCTGCAAGGGGGTACCTTCTTCCCAGATCAAAAAATTACAGTGGGGGATGTGGAGATGCCCATAGTCATCCTCGGAGACCCAGCATACCCACTGATGCCATGGCTCATGAAGCCGTACAGCGGGAACCTAGATCGCAGCAAGGAGCGGTTCAATTACAGATTGAGCTGCTGAAGAATGACTGTGGAGTGTGCCTTCAGCCGTTTAAAAGGGCGCTGGCAATGTTTGTATGGGAGGCTGGACTTGGCGGAGGACAACGTCCCTGCTGTGATTGCGTTGTACTGTGTCCTTCATAACATTTGTGAAAGTAGGGGAGAAAAGTTTTCCCCGGGGTGGGCTATGGAGGCACAGCATACGAACAGCCAGCCACTAGGAGTATTAGGGGGGCCCAACAAGGAGCTGCTCGCATAAGGGAGGCACTCAGGGACCATTTCAATGATGCCCTCCCCTAGTTAACTTCCAGGACGCATCAGGTGCACCTTATGAGATTTTCAATGTGTTCAAATAAAGCCACTCTTCAAATTATTTGTCACTGTTTTTATTAAAACCTAAAGGGGGGGTTACAGGTGGGTGTAGCTGCGGGTCTCTAAAAAGTAGCTCTGGGGGGGACTGCAGTGTACCAGGGGGACGGGTGGCCTTCAAAGAAATTATTTGAAGGACTACGGGGTGTGGGAGGCAGACACGGCTGAACTGTATGGAGTGGAGCCCATACATTAATCGCCTGGGTCTGCAAAGCAATCATGCTCTTGAGCAGTTCTGTTTGCTCCTTCATCACGCTTTTCAGTTCGTCCCTGTGTTTCTGCCTCCTCTGTTGGGATTCCTCTCTCCAGGCTCGATTCTCCCTCGCAGATTCCTGTGCTGTTTTCAGCAGGTCCTGAAACATATCCTCCCTACTTCTTCGAGCACGGCGCCGAATGTTTCTCATGCGGTCAGCTGGGGTAGACACCGGCCTTGTGAAGGTCGAATTTAAAAAAAAATAATAAAGCTGTTGTTAACACAGAGTCTAGACAACCAATGTAACCTTCCAGTAGCACATTCCCCTGGAAGGTGCAGGGCAGTCAACATCCTATGCTTCGCTGAAGCGGACAAGGTATGTCTTAATAGAAAGCTTACTGGGGGCTAACATTCTGCACAGGGCACACAGATGGAACCCGATATCTCTCTCCTCAGAGTGCCCCTGCCAGCTAGAATACATATCCTACATGCCACCGGTTGCAAGCCAGGACCATATGCTGCTCCACTGTGTGCTGCCATGGTTCCCAGGGCTGTGCTTTGCAGCTGGCGAGGCAGAGTATCCGTCTTTGGGAGCGTAGACACAAACGCTCTCCCATCTAACCTGAGTAGTAGGCTCTGGAGGTACATCAAGGAAATCTTTACTGACCTAAATACAGATGATTTTCTGACAATCACTGCTTGTGTTGATGCACTTCTAATGAATGCAGAGTAAAGAGCGTGCACAGCGGGGACTGAGACAGCAAGCACCCCCACCCTGGACAATGATATTTTAGCAGGAGCCATAGCTGCACGAAAGAGAAACTTACCGGAACCGCCCTCTGCCGCCTCAGAGGACACGCTGCAATTCATGTCTTGGGTGGATGTCTCAGCGGAGGTGCAGAACAGCTCCTGGCTACACTCTGTTCCGCTTTCCTCCAGGTCATCCTCCATCTCCTCCTCCTCATCGATCACGTCCTCATCCTGCTCGGGTCTGGCGTTCACTGGATGAGGGGGGGGGCCGATGTGTCCACGGGACTCTTTGCAGTGGTTGTGGGGTCCCCCCTGAGGATAGCTTCCATCTCCTTATAGTACCTGCATGTAGCAGGCTCGGATCCCGAAAGGCGGTTTGCCTCCTTCGATGGTGATAGGTTATTCTTAGCTCCTTCACCTTTGATCTGCACTGCACAGTGCCTCTATCATAACCTCTCTCTGACATGGCCCGAGAAATTATGCCAAATGTGTCATAATTTCGCCTGCTGCCATGTAGCTGTGCCTGCACAGTGGACTCTCCCCAGATGCTGATCAGGTCCAGCACCTCTGCCATGCTCCAAAGGGGTGCATGTCTTCCACGACGGGCCGCCATTGCTACTGATGATCAGAGCTGCACTCCACTCCACGAGGAAGAGAACAGGAAGTGAAACAGACGAGAAATTCAAAAATCTCGGGAATCCAATCAGGGCGGGGACTGTTTCGTCACGGCCACAGAGCGGGTGGGGGGAAGACCAGAGAGGACGACTTTGGAATGCTGGGACACTTCCGGAGGCCAATCATTGCGCGGTAAGCGTACACACAAGTGGAAAGGTGCAACAGCTGTTCCGCGTTAACTGCTACCACCCTCGTCGAGATGGTTTTTGTATTGCGCTACAAGAAGGCAGTTAACGCGCAACAGCTCTATTGCACGTGTGTACGCTGTTGTTGGTGTCGTGCGGTAATGATTGCTAATGCGCGATAAAGTGATCGTGTGTACAAGGCCTCAGTAATTCTTAAGAAATTAAACTCTTTACTACACAGAATGGCAGTTTTTGCCAATGCCCTTTTTCTTAGATGTTTATTTGATCTAGGTCTAAACCTTGATCTTCCCCTTTTCCTTTATATTTTTTGAAGAATGAGAAGCTTCTGCTTTACAGTGAGAAAAGAGGTCACCAAAGTGAAAAAATATCATACATCATCATGATCCTAGCATTTCTTCAGCCAGCCATAGAGACTTCCAAGCCCGATAAGACCTGAATAGCTCATATAAAAAGAAGAGATAGGAACCTTTAAGGGCAATATCCCTTTTGGGAAAAAAGAGGGTAGAGTGCATTTTCCATGTTATTGACCATTGGGGTACTACAGATGGGGTGGGTTCTGAGTTATTACAGATAATTCTTTCTTGGGTGACTGGCTAGTGAGACTTGCTCTCACGTTCAGGGTTTAACTGATCGCCATATTTGGGGTCAGGAAGGAATTTCCCCCCCTGAGAAGATTGGCTAGGGCTCTGAAGCTTTTTTGCCTTCCTCTGTAGCATTAGAAATGGCTCACTTGCTGGTGGATTCTCTGTATCTTAAAAATCTTTAAATCATGATTTGAGGACTTTAATAACTCAGTCATTGGGTAGGCTTATTGCAGGAGTGGGTGGGGGAGGTTTTGTGGCCTGCTTTGTGGAGGAGGTCAAAGTAGATGATCATACCGGTCCCTTCTGACCTTAAGTGTCTGAGTCCACAAAGTTCCTGGTAAATTTCTCTTTTGCCTTTGCAATTTTCTCCTCTCCTTTTGTGTTAGCAATAGAGGGTCTAGCCTTCCTGCACTTGGTAAGTAAACAGATGAATCAAAAAGAAAAAAAGCCAGATGTTCAACAGTTGATTTGAGAGGACTAAAACCAGTGATTCAATCCACTTTTTGTCAGGTGGCAGAGTTTAGAGGAAAACATCAGGATGCTATTAGTTCAAATCAGGAAGAAGATTCATATGTAAAATACGTGCAGCACCTTGATACAGAGACAGCAACTGCTTGCAGGATTTTGAAAAGGCTAGTATTTCAAATTGACAGGCATAGATTTCTACAGATTTAAAGTCCTTGCTCAAATAGTAATAGGACTGCACGGTGCTTGACTTAATAAAGGAACTAAATGTCTATGTGTGGCTACTATTTTGCCTTAAGACAAAAATATTCCTTATGATAATTTGCAGAAATACTTCAAGGTTTCAATAAAATCTGCAAACCAAATGTGTCTCCCATGTCAGAACTGTAAACAAAGAACCTGAGAGAGCAATTTAAAATTGTCTCTCAGATAACTACTTTCCCTCTGGAGTCTCTTCCTGTCTACACAAGAAATTCACCAGGAACACCCTACTTCTTCCCCCACTGGAAGTTTATATCTGCTAAAAGATAAAAGGATAAGTTAAACAGAGAATATGCAGTATAGTTGGAGCCATGCTGGTTCCAGGATATTAGAGAGACAAGGGATAAGGGGGTGAAGTGGGTTTACCTTTTATTGGAAACGTCTGTTGTCCAACAGAAGATACCACCTCATCCACCTTGCGTCAAACAGAAAATGTCATTTAGGAACTTAGAAGTTCCAATTTAGAAGAATAACTGAAATTTGTAGAAGTTAATTAACATAATGTATATTTATTAAAAAGTGTTATCTTGGTCTCACTGTAATTATTGTATTGTTCCGGATGTTTTTATGCAAGAATTTGTAATCCCATTAAAACTTCCTAAATAAATAGAAAATAATAATGACTTTGCAGCTACACATCAGGAATACTTAAGATAGACAACAAATCATTAAAAGTTTTGTTTATTTTTTTAAATTCTAAACAGCCTGAAAGACTAGGAGTTTAAAAAAAACTCCAAGTATTCACTGAACTTCTTGGTAAATACGAGTGAAAGTTGAACTAAAATCTATAATAAGAACCCTGTGTCGTAAGTGACCACATTCAATATCATCTCGACAAGGCAAACTTTTTTTTGCTATTCCCTTAGGGTGATCGCTGAAGACAAATTGCACTATAATAATCATTTTGTTTAAAAACTTTCCTTTCTGAGACCTAAGGTATGTATCATAGGGTGGCTGCACATTTGAAGGTAAACAAATGAGGGATGATCAGATCCAGAACTGTCATCATGTACAAGCTTAGCATTTTTACTGGAATATCAGTTCCAAGCAACATACATGCTTGCTGAATTTGAAAACACTAGGGCTAGCACCTCCTAAGAAGCAGATTTCAGATTCCAAACCAGTGAGAGCAGAGACTATTACAGAAACAGATGGGTGGTCATTTTGCAGGTGAGGGAGAAAGAATGTTTGGTTTTTGATTTTCTTTAAGGTTTATATCATTTTAATTATTATTTTGTTTTTTGCTAGAACTACATTGAATACTTAAAGAGTACATTGAAAACTTTACAGGAACCATGGTCACAAATAAATATGGCCCCATGTATCTGAGACTTTTCCTTTAAAAAAGAGTACAACAGATAGTTGTGTGGGGGGGGTGGCATTTATTGTTTGCCTATGAAGCTCAAATGCCTGCACTGGAACCCTTACAATTAAATACTCGGGTCTGGATTCAAATATAAAAATATCGATTCCACACAAAACATACAAAAAGTAGTAAGATTGATAGGACTATGGTTCAACAATGTTTCCTTTCCTTTACTGTTTATACCGCAGTAATATCCCAGAAAGCCCTACACAGGGGCCAGGAACCACTGTGCAAGACACTACTAACACAGAACAAAGACAATTCCTGCTCCAAAGAGCTTACAGTCCACATTTGAAGGAAACATACTGTGTGTAGTCGAATTCCAAAGGGGTAGCCGTGTTAGTCTATTGTAGAAAAACAACAGAGTCCTGTGGCACTTTTTAATCTGTTAGTCTTTAAAAGTGCCACAGGACTCTGTTGTTTTTATACTGTGTGTAGGTTGTACCTTATATTGGCATTTTCTCAGTGCTCCAAAGTGAAAACCCAGAGATTTCACCCCATGCCAGAATCTCCCCCGCCCCCAATTGCCACTTTCTGAACACACCTGCCTACTGCATCTTTAGTATTGTCATGGCTGTGGCTTTCAGGGCCTAGGGAACAGCATAAAAGTGATATCATGATTCTATTTCATGATAGGAACAACAAAATTGACTTTATACAAAACGCTTTCAAATTCCTAAAGCTAATAAAACCAAGAAAAGGAAGAGGTTTATTTTTCTAATCCTCTTGGGTTACTGTCACCTCAAGCTATATCTACACTGTAAACCAGGGGTGTAATTTCCAGATCACATAGACCAGTGGTTCCCAAACTCTTTGACTTGAGGGCCAGATATTTTTACAGCCCTCAAGGGCCACCAGTCTTCACCAGTAGCCCTCCCTCCCACTGCAGCCAGAAGGAGCCAACTTCCTTGCTGATCTCCTGTTTTCCTGGCTGCAGCAGGGAAACCGCATGCATCCTGTAGCCTTGTGCACTCCATCTGGTTTCCTAGGGGGTGGCTCCATTCTACAGCCAGGAGGATAAAAGATCAGTGCTCCCCTCCCTCTGGCTCCAACAGGAACCACAGCATCTATGGACCTAGGCAGAAGTGCTTTGCCATGCTCCCTGCTACAGTCACGGGTAGGTGAGTGTTGATCTCCCACACCTTGACTGCAGCAAGGATCCTGTACCAGCCTTTTAGCCAGGGGCAACGCTGCCCTGAAGAAAGGCTTGGGGCCCAGATCCCATGCTGGCCCTGCCCTCTGGGCCCAATCCAGCCTCGGAGTCCCCAGCCGGGACCCAGATCAGGCTCCTGCCACAGCGGTCTGGTGGCCCAGCCACAGATCGCCCACCAGGTTTGGGGCTGGATCCCTCTGTTGCCAGCCAGCGGCCCAGCCCTGGCGCCGTGGGTGGACTTTAGCTCGAAAGGCAGAAGTAGCCGTATGTGGCACATTTGGCAATAGTAGGTAAAACACTTCTGATGGAAGTTTGATTTTCAAGTTGATGATCATTTTAAAGTCACTCTCCATAATGATAACCAAAGAAGGAGGCAAACATTTTATTCTTTGCTCCTGAAAAGTACATTACAGATATTGATAGCAGTGTTCCTTGTGTAAAAATCTTTGTTTGAGAAGGTGGAAAAATTCCACCTTCATCCACAGAAAGTATTTTTCCAGGACATATTTTTAATTACCTGATGTTCGGAACAACCTGAACTATTGCAAAGGAAAGCCATTGAATTTTTAGAAGTTTTTTTTTTTTTTAAATGAGGTTATCCCTGGCAGAGATGATTTAGTTATGACTTGATGAGCGCATCTTCTGGATAAGAAGGGAGACTCCGTCAGGGGATAGGAAATATCCCCAACTCTCTCTTCAGTTTGGTGGTGAAATTTTTAATAAAGGCCTTTTGAGATCCCGCCTCCCTCCTGAATGTGATTTGGTCCTATAATGTGGATAAAGCCCAAACTATTTCAAAACCACATATTTCAGAAATGTTCTAGACTAGGTCCCTCAAGTTAAAAGTCCACAGTAGAGGATTTAGTGTTACAAACTATTGCAGGAATATGTATATTGACCCTACTTTCTAGTGACATAGTCCTTATGGCCTCATATCATATCATGCCAATTGACACAATGACCAGTAAAACCATGGCATAACACCAACAATGACATTTGTGCTGAAACACTCCCCTCCCTCACCAGCCAAAAATTCCACTTCATACACCCAAGCACAATTTTAAATGCTGACATTTCCCCTCAAAACATCCCAAAGCAGCAATTCACAGAAAGGCCCACTGCATTTTTGTTTTTATTGCATAATTCATATGCCCTCCTGCTATGTCAAACAGGCATCTTCTTACTCAGAGCTTCTCCTGGAGAATATTCAGTGCTTTTTTTTTTTTTGTGATGGTGTGCACTGGTATGGCATACCGGCACCTTTTTTTCCACAGCTATGCAGCCCTGGCTCCTGCCACCAGCAGTGGCCCCAGGTCCTGGGCCAGGTCTGGAATCAGCAGTGAGAGGTTCCCAGGCTGGATCAGGCTGAGTACCAGCGCCTTCCCCCTTCAGTTAAAAAAAACGCATTGTGAATACTCAACGTCTGATCTAATTCTTTGGTTGAATACATATATATTATTATATATACTTATATTTTTAACCTCCAATTTTCACTTTTGTTGCAGAACCAAATATTTCTATTTGTCAGTGAAATGACTTCAGGTCTGGGTTGCCAAATGTCAGTAAATTTACTGACTGAGTAAAAAAATGTACAATTTTAACACTGTCAGTAAACCTATAAATAAATAAAATGTCAGTAAAATTCGGTAGAAAAACATTGTATTTTAACATCAATTATCATTCAGAATAACTTCTTTTATCATAAAACCACACTGACGATTAATCAATTAACTGCAGCTAAAACAACTGAATAATTCCAAATTCCTGTGTACAGAATATCATGAGTGAGTATATATTTTTGTGATATTATATTGTTCCTAGTATTTTTAGTGATGTCAGTAAAAAGTTTACTATGTCAGTAAATCGCCTACCACCAATTTCAGATCTTCATGTCAGTAAAAACTAAAATGCAAGGTTGGCAACACTTCTGGCTTCCACATCAGCAGAATTGTTAACTGAATTCCAGTAGTAAAATCTTTAGTCTTTCACATCTCAGGTTGAGAATTGGAATTTACATTTTGATGTAAACTGATAAAAATTGATCTGGAGGCACTGAGGCAAAAAATGTTTAACTCTCTATATATACACACACCAACCTTTTAGAGAAGAATCATGGATCTTTACAAACACTAACAAATCTATCTGCACAACATCTCTGTGAGGCAAGGCAACATCATCCCCATTTTACATATAGGGTACTAAAGCTTTGTGGCATTTCACATGTCCAGGACTGAGCTCCCATTCATCTTGGTTGCAGTTGTGAGTGTTCAGCAATTCTGCAAATCAAGGCACAGGTGTTTCCAAGTTAGACACCCAGAAAATAAGGAATGCATAATGGCCATCATTCATATGTTCAGATTACGTGACTTGCCCAGTGTCACATAAGAATTCTGGCAGAGACAGAATCCAGTTCTCCAGGCATTTTACTGCTTTAACCAGGACACCATTACTGTTCTTCCTGCAATTCCCTGCCTCATTTAATACACTCCTTCAACAGATGAGGCAGGGATTCTACAGACAAATCTTCTTCCTTACACCACCCTAATTCATCCTCAGAGCACACTATTGTGTGCACTAATACATCAGGGGTCTTGTGGAAAAAAATAGTATGTGATCATGTAGTTAAAGACCATATCATAATACACATGAAAAATGGGAGTTGCATTAAGGCTGCACAAGTTTTGAGGGCTTGACTTTGCAACCTTAACATTCTTTAGTAGATTTTTAACGTAATTCACTAAGTTGTTTTAAAACAAAAAAATCAAATTCCATCTTGTGGAGCCATAATGATCCCCACTGTCCTCCATCCCTAGAGCTAACACAATATCTGGTAGGAATAGAAGGCTGTTATCTTCTGTGCAGACCGCCATTAGAAGGGAATTCAGACCCTTTGCTACTGGATCTCACAGCTATTTGCTAACCAGAAAGGCAATGTTGAGACTCAGAAACAGGGTTCAATTCTAACTACTATAGAAGTGTTTTCTAGTGGTTAAGCAAAACAAACAAGGAGTCCTGTGGTACTTTTAAAGACTGAAATTCATTTAATACACGAGTTTTCATTCTGCCACTTGTCCACCCAACCTCTCCCTGTTCTGTTCTGACCCAAATCCTAGTTTTCTCAGCTCCTACTCTGGTTCCCTTCCTTCCCTATTACCCTCCCTGCCCCATACAACTCCTTTCTATTCCTGCCCCTCACTCTTATTCTCCCCTACCCATCTTCTCTTCCTCTTCATTTCTATCCCTTCCCTACTTCTTTCCCTTCAACTCCTGTCTCTCACCTCTGTTCTCCCTGGCTCCTATCTTCTCAGAGCTCCTATCCATCTTCTCTGCTTCTAGATCATCATTCCCCTCCTGCTTACATGACATCTCCTACTCTTAGTTCCCCACCCACCCAAAACGCCATTCCTCACCCCTCTGCAATCATGTCAGGCTGCCTCATATTTCTTTTCAGTATTCTCTGGGTACTAACAGGGGGACCAGTAAAACAGAAGAGTCATCTTGCTCCAGTTCTAGTGCTAGCCCCTGCAAACTGAGATGAACCCCACACAGAGGAGGGATATAGCAACCTCAAGCATGTGGGCCAAGAGCGGCACGCAAGTCCATATGGAGTGTCATGCAGTGCCACAACCGAAATTATTGGTCCTGGTGCCAAAGCTGCTCCAGGTGGCTCCTTTCGATGGTGTTCCTGGGAGGGAGTCCCCAAGCACACTGTACAAAAGAGCTGCTCTGGGTGGCTTCTTTCCACAGCATGCCTGGGGACCCTCCTGCCCTCCACTTCAGCCATGGACACTGCTGAATTTTCAGATGGCAGCCACTTTTTTTCTGGGGGAGGAGCCTGCCGGCATGGGCTGGCACAGGGGTCAGCACAGGTTGCCAACCCTGGCTCATATTCAATCTGGTCAGCACATTGCAGGTAGAATAATCAGAGAATTTAACCACCAAATACTAGGAAGTTTCTACTACATAGGTGAACTGAGATTTCTTCAGAGGCTGATAACTTGTGGGCCTATTCTCAAATATGTTCATATGTGGGCATATGTCCATGGTAAAAAAAATAACGATATCTAGCTTTTATATAGCACTTTTCATCAGTAGATTTCAACAGCTCTCTACAAGCGAGGCACCCATCTGACAATACGGGTGACTGCTATATCAGAGTTTAAGTCCTTGCTCCAAAGCATGAGTTGCCACAACTTTCCAATGAACTGATTTTAAGTGTTTAAAATATAGGCAAATTAACATATTTTCCTCTAATCTTGTTCTCAGAAATGACAACCATTTTAAATAAAACTTTTTTGGGAAGAGGGGAAAAATATCAGTGTCAGGCAGACACCCAAGCATAGAAACTTTTCAGCTAGAACGGTTTAAGTTTAGAAAAGCTTTAAACAACTGAAAACAGGGTCTTATCAGGAAACATAAGGCAACCTTAGCTTTTAGCACTCTTTGGCTATGTACACACTACCAGACTTTTCGCACAATAAGCCTGTTGCGCAGTAAATGTTCCATGGTTGTTGTTGCGCAAGATCGCGTACACACTCGGTGGCCTCTAACGGAACAAAGCCCCCCCCCCCCCCTTTTCGCAGTCCTCCAGGAAAGCAAAGTGAACTGTGGGTACCTATCCCACAGTCCCCCGTATCGGTAATTCGCGCTATGTATCCTGGGAAGAAGAAGGCTCGCGCTATGCTGCATGGAATAATTCTTCATTTCCCATGGTGCAGTCTGTTACCGATGCTTCACAGCAGTTGCCACTAGCAACGAGCGCAAAATTTAAACTGAAACGACCGTCTTTACAGAACTGCCTTTCTAGAATCACCATGGATTCAGCTCTGATCCTGAATGCTGCGTTCAGCATTGTAAACACAGCCCAGCTTCTGATACAGTACGCCTTTAGCTCTGATTCAGAGCAGGATTCGGATGACTCGAGTACGGAGACTGACAGCCGTGAGAACAAAACTGAAATTCTGATCAGTTTCGCAGACCAGCTGCACAGCGTGAACCGCTGTATCTGGTCACGGCAGACGAGGACAGACTGGTGGGACCGAATCGTTCTTCAGCTGTGGGATGATGATCAGTGGCTACAGAACTTTCGAATGCGGAAAGCCACATTTATGGAACTCTGTCAGGAGCTAGCCCCTGCCCTGCGGCGCAAGGACACGAGGATGAGAGCCGCCATCTCTGTGGAGAAGCGTGTGGCTATTGCCCTATGGAAACTGGCGACTCCGGACTGCTACCGCTCGGTCGCAAACCAGTTCGGGGTCGGATGGTCGACCGTTGGAGTATCACTTTCACAAGTCTGCAAAGCCATCAATCGTCTTTTGCTAAGGAGGACGGTGACCCTGGGGAATGTGAGGGAGATCATTGCTGGATTTAATGAGTTGGGCTTCCCGAACTGTGGGGGTGCAATAGATGGCAATCACATCCCTATTCTCGCGCCCGACCATCTTGCCTCCGAGTACATAAATCGAAAGGGATACTTTTCAATGGTTCTTCAGGCATTGGTGGACCATCGTGGTTGCTTTACGGACATAAATGCGGGTTGGTCAGGAAAGGTGCACGATGCTCGCATATTCAGAAACTCTGGACTGTTCCGAAGGCTACAAGCGGGTACATTTTTTCCGGACGAGAAAATGACAGTGGGGGGTGTTGAGATGCCCGTAGTCATCCTGGGGGACCCCGCCTACCCACTGACGCCATGGCTTATGAAGCCTTTTACCGGGAAGTTGGATCCTGCCAAGGAGCGGTTTAATTACAGGTTAAGCAGGTGTAGAATGGTTGTAGAGTGTGCCTTTGGCCGTTTAAAAGCGCGCTGGAGATCGCTGTACGGCCGGCTAGACCTACATGAGGACAACATTCCAATTGTCATTTCCGCGTGTTGTGTCCTTCATAATATTTGTGAAAACCGGTGGGAGAGATTTCTGAACTTGTGGACAATGGAGGCTGAACGTCTAGAGTATGCCTACCAGCAACCGGACACCAGGGGTATCCGGGGGGCGCAGCTTAGGGCCGTGCGCATATGGGAGGCGTTGAAGGATCATTTCACGAATGGGGACTGATAGGCTGCTTTTTAATTTTAGAAATCACTGCTATCGTTATGTATTTTTTACTTTAGAAACTCAATGGATATTGATTGTTTGATTCTTTCTCTTTTATTTCTTTAACAACCCACGCCCAGAGCATACTAACACTGCAAAACAATAAAGTCAGATTAAATTTACAAATGTCTCCACTTTATTAATACAACACAAATGAAACGTAAGCTGTAAGGAGAGGGGGCTATAGGTGGGTGTAGGTGCGGGACTCCATGACATACGTTGGGGGAGGAGTAGAGGTGACGGTATACCAGGGGTGTCCCTGGGGTTCAAAAAACTGTTTGGGGGGAGAGTGTTGTATGGTTGGTGGGAACGAGGGATGTGGGTGCGGGGGGGGGAGGGCGAGCCTGGAGCAGACTGACCATGGTCTTCAGCAGCTGGGTCTGCTCCTGGAGAATGTCTATTAGGGCATCCTTCTGCTTCGCCCTCCTCTCGCTGTTCTCTCTCCTGTCCTGCCTGCACTGCTGCCTCCATTGCCTTGTCTCCCTCGCAGATGCCTCGTTGGAAAGCATCAGCTCCTGGAAGATATCTTCCTTGCTCCTGCGAGGCCTCCGCCTTATCTTTCTCAGATGGTCAGCAGCAGCTGTACACCGTCCAGCGAAGGTCGTTCCTGTGTAAATATGAAACATTTTGAATGCCGCAATTGTTCTCACTCCGTTCAGGTGCAAGTAAGGATGCTCTCCCTACGCATTCCGATGTTACACGGGACAATACCGGGGGGCAGAAACAAGTTTTGCAAAGCGAGGGACGGGTTGCTGAGAGTAGGCACATGGGACAGTGGATTATTGGCACTGCTTGTTCTGACCCTGTGTCAGAGATGGCTGCAATAGAAGCCGATATCACACTGCTTAGAGTGCCACTGCAAGCAAGAATGCATCTCCTGCATGTCGCTGACTTCCAGCCGGGACCTTACGCTGCTGGGTTGTGCGCGGCCATGGTTCCCGCGGCAGTGCTTGTGAGCTTGAGAGGGAGAGTCTCGCTGAATGGGGGAGGGCAAAGGCTCGCTCTACCATCCAATTTTAAAAGAAGAATTTGGAGATATTTGGAGTACACGTTTAGTGACTTGAAAGGGAACGACTACTTGGCAATCGAGGCATGCATTCATGTGCTTTTTATGTAATGCCAGTAAGACCCCGCCAAACCATTAACCCACAGAAAACAAGAAACAGAAAAGGAGTACTCAATGCCTTATCTTCATGTACACGCTAAGCTGTAGCTGCTAGAATACAGAGCATTGCAAACGTAACTTACCGGAGCTGCCATCGGCTGAATCAGGGGAAGGCGTGGAAAAGGAATCCGTGGAGCTTGTCTCTGGCAGGGTGGTGAATAACTCCTGGCTCCCGATGTCGGTGGATCCATTGTCACCATCCACGTCCTCTTCCTCCTCTGCTTCCTCGTCGACGACGGCATCGTCGCCTTCTGCTACCCTGTCCTTTTCGGACGCTGTCGCCGAAGTGTCCATGGTTGAGATCGGGGTGGTTGTGGGATCACCGCCCAGGATCGCCTCCAACTCTTTGTAAAAGCGGCATGTTGCCGGCGCGGGGCCGGAGCGACGGTTTGCCTCTCTGGCTCTGTGGAACCTTATCCGCAGCTCCTTCACTTTGGCCCGGCATTGCAGAGTGTCTCTCTCGTACCCCTTCTCATTCATCGCCTGAGATATTTGACCAAAAATGTCAAAATTCCTCCGGCTGCCACGTAATTGTGACTGCACGGCGGACTCTCCCCAGATGCCTATCAAATCCATCACCTCTGCTGTTGTCCAGGCTGGAGCTCGTTTGCTGCGCTGCGACGACATTGCAAGCGGAGCACACAGAGGCAGCAGCACTGAACAGCAAGCCAGAAGGAAGAGTGG
The DNA here is from genome assembly GCA_007922175.1 of Pelusios castaneus. Taxonomy (NCBI): domain Eukaryota; kingdom Metazoa; phylum Chordata; order Testudines; family Pelomedusidae; genus Pelusios; species Pelusios castaneus. Next base: position 32,408 of record ML688283.1, on the reverse strand, counting down.
GGAATTCAAAAATTCGCGGGGCAGAAGGGGAGGTCAGGAAACATGACGTCACGGCAACAGAGTACCGAGGGAAGTGCAGAAGGGATGGGATTGGAATTGTGGGCCATTTCCGGAGGTTTCGCATTGTGCGGTAACCATACACACACGGACTGTCATGCAATAGCTATTCCGCGTTAGACGCTACCACGCTCGTTTTGGTGGTTTACATTTTGCGCAACAAGAGGGCTCTTAACGTGCAAAAACTGTAAGTTATGTGTGTACGCTCGGCTTCTTATCGCGCAATAAAGGGCTTTATCGTGCAGTAACTTCGTAGTGTGTACAAGGCCTTTATAATGATAGTTGATATTATGGAAAGTCAGAGAAAGGAAATAAGACAAATCTTGTTCTTTTCTTCAAAATAAAAAATTACCTATCCTATTGTTCACTATTCAACATTAACTGCATCCTTACTTCCTGATAGCAAGCAGATACCACCACTCTTTTTTCATATGTGAGAACCCTGGGTTTGAGTAGCAGCAAAAACACAGGTACTGAATAGCAAAGTCAACCTTATTGTGTGCTGTTGTTTCTCAACATCTAAAATGGGGTTGAAGATGAAATTCATCTACCAGCTACATACTCTACACTTGTCCAGCTCTCCAATATACCTTTCATTGCTTTCCCATTTATTTTAAGCCAGTTTTTTTTTTTTTTAAATGGATGGGGAAGAGAATAACTCCATGTTTTTGGCCTCTGTTCAAGCACTGGATAGGACAAGAGATACAAGTCAATCAAAACTCTGATTAGAGTGTCAGCAATTCTACAGAAGGGACTTGTCAAGGAATGCAGACAAATTTCTACAACTATGATCACAACTTTATAATGGTTTGGATCAGGTATGTAAATAACTTTTTGTAAAATTTTAGATAGTAAACTGAATAAAGAAAGCAATAAGGATGAGGTAAGAATATCAAGTTCAGAATGCCGTGCATTATTTTTATTCCTCAAATATATTTCAGTTGTATCATAAGTACTTTCCTCCTGCTCAAAGTATTTGTAGGTTCTATGGTCTGGGAGAATTGACAATGGTCTATGCACCCTTTCTAACTTTTAAGTATTTACAAAATACCTATCAATTTGGGATTTAAGTCCTTGGGATTTTCTCCCATGATAGCTCATGCAATAAATAAATTTGTTTGTCTTTAAAAGTGCCACAAGACTCTTTGTTTGTTTCACCTTTAAGTCATTGGTTTGAATCAAAAGCAGGTCAGTGTTAATTGAAAACGTCATCATCTTTTAGCAGCCCCTATGAAAAGTAATCAGTCACTGTTCTAATTCCTAGTGAGCAGGTGGACACAAGCAAAAATGTGGTTCTGTGGATAGAGCACTGGACTAGGATTTAGAAGATTAAGGTTCTAATTTTGGTTCTGCCACTGACTTGTTGTGTGATGTTGGGCGAGTCATTTCCCCTCACGACCCTTTGCATTTTTAGATAGTCCTTACTCCAAAGAGTTTGCAATCTGCCAATAGGGATTTACATAGCATTTAGTTTAAGTGGCCCTGATTTCAGTTGAGGTTTCTAGGCACTAATAAAAGGAAATGGCAATTAAAATTGGAAGTCTATTCTAAAGGGTTAAGAGGACTGAATTGACAGAGAATGAACTAACTTCTAAGGCAGGGATGAGCAACCTTTACCGACCCCCATGCCAGCCCCAATACTCAGCCGGTACCAACGGCCACCTAAAAATTCAGCGGTGGCCACAGCTGGAGTCTGACGGAGGGGGAAGGTGGGGCACTTTCCAAGCATTCTGCTGAAACAAGTTACCCGTGGAAAGAAGTGACCTGGAGCAGCTCTTCTTGGTGTTATGTGGTCCCCAGGCGTGCCACGGAAAGAAGCTGCCTGTAGTGGCTCCTTTTGGTGGTGGCTGCGGCTCACTGTGGAGAGAAGTCACCTTGGGCATGCCTGGGGCATAGGGATGGCAGGGATCACCTATGCCCCAAAAGAAGCCGCCTGGAGTGGCTTTCAGTGACAGGAGCAGCAATTTCTCTGGTGCCACAGACAGTCTTGAGTCTTGCGAAGAGTCTTGAGTGCCACTGTTGGCACGCATGCCAGGGGTTGCCTGCCCCTGTTCTGAGGCCTGGTATACACTTAAAAGACAGATATATTGTTCGGGGGGGGGGGGGGGGGGAGGAGCCCACACCTCCTCACCACTAACCAATGTAGCTATGAGGACTGAATCCCCAGTATCACTATAGCTATTTCAACTGAAGAATTCTTCCACCAACATAAATTACTATGATTCGGGAAGGTGCTATGGTGGGCATAGTTTCCATAAAGTAGATATACCCTAAAGTTTTAAAGAGCAGTCTGGGGAAGTTAGCAACGCCTGTACTTTGCCAGCTCTATCCATCAACAAAGGACTTCATTTTCTAGTGCTGTCAGTCTAGTTACACCTTCAAGTTTCAATCCACAAAGAAACTATCTGGATCAAGCTTCAAGATTTTTTTTTTTTTTTTTTTTTAAACTTAGTTTCCACACCCATTCCTTATTCAGATCAGATCAGTAGGCCCATAACCATGGCTTTTATCTTATGAGACGTTCTATAGAATGCAATAGGGTGAAAGTTGGGAAAAAAATCCTTTTACAATTTTTAAAGCATCCTAGAGAATTATTTAACAGGGATTTAATTCTCTATTAAATTTAATAGGATGGATTACCATATTCTGTAGAAAAGTTTCTCTATAAATTCTACAAGTTATTTTTCTTAACAGTCATATTTCCATTTTCTGTTACTAGTTCAAGAAATCAGCAGGTTGAGAATAAAGAAGGATTACTCTAAACAAATTATAACATGCCAATTATTTCAAAAGATACTACATGCCTCAGTAAGGGTTTTTCAGGATTGGTTCTTAGGACTGTCTCATCTCTAGAATTCTTATTTTTTAATTGTATGTCCAATTGTTTCAGCACAGTTTTGTTAAAGGTAACTTACCACCATATTTGAGTAATGAATATCTGCACAGGATTTAGTATTTATAAAACCTACCAGATTTCTTCTCCGTATTTAAAAATTGTTGCAGTATAGTTAATAGTGGCATTTAACAAAGCCCAATCTTTACTTTTTCATTTGACCAAAAGATGTGTCAAAAGACACATTCATTCTAGGATATTCTGATCCTCTAGAAACACTTGATGTTACAAAAGCCACTCATTAGATTTAACAGTTTACAGATTAACTTTCAATCGACACTACTTTACAGATAGTTTAGAAGAGATAAAGCAATTGGGGAGCGAAAAGAACCACAATGTTTTTGGGGGTGGGGGCCCAAGTTTGTGTTTCAGAATTCTTTCAGAAGGGACAAAAAGGGGGGAGGGGAACTTCCTGTTATTTCCATTGCTTTCTGCATGTGGGACCAACATGGGCAATGCAGAGTTTAACAGTTGCAAATGGAGGGAGGGAAAGAACATCGTGCCTTGTTTTACATATTTCTCTCTGACTGGGCTGAATTTAAAGCGAAGTTGCTCCATTGTTCATAGGGCTCCTGTCCCATATATATTGAGAGAAGCTACTGTTTACATGGACTTTTCATTCCTGCTTTGTTTGCGTATGGAAAATAAGGAGGAGTGACCGAGAGAGAGAAAGGGAGGGAGAGAAAAAAAGGGAGGCACTGTCCACAGAACCAGTAACCTTGTCTTATGTGATCATTAACCTTGTTGGAAAATGCAGCTGGCAGTTCACTCTGAAGCTTGTCATTAGAATGTGAACAGACTCAGACACTGCAGAGGCATTTCAAGGATTGATTTGCTGCAAGTATTATAGACAGTGTACCTGCTTTGTGTGACTGCAAAATGAGATTTCAACAGCTCCTTTATACCTTAATTCTTTTCTTGATGAGTCTACTCCTTATCAATGGACAGAGGCCAGGTAGGCATTGTGTTCACATTACTACATATGTATATTTTAAATGTATACCTACTACATGCATCTTAAGTTTATGACTGTTACTTTGATCCAAACATTTCTGAATTCTTAGTTATTGTACTTCTGTTATTTGTTTTGCAGCATTTGTAAAGCCATAGGTCTGCAGATTAGTAATAAAGAGAAGTAACTGCTATGAGGTCTAAATAAAATTGAAACCAGATCTAAAAGATGTTGCATTTCCATGCTTGCTCATGACAAACTATTGTATCAGCTACATCCAAACGTAGCATCCAAAGCACATTGCTGATTGACTTGACTGGGCAGTTCCTCGCTGAGTTTACGCCCTGGTAAAAATCATGATGGAACAGAACGAAGCTGTTAACTCGCCTCCACAGCCACCATCACTGTGGTGATACAGGCAGGTGCCGTCGGACACTTAGGGAGCAATAAAGAGGTTTACAAATGTAAATTTCTCTGCGAATGTTGGACGGGGTGGGGGTATCTACGTTTGCTGCGGCGTCATTTTGTTTACTGCTTTCCACTCTTACCTATTTTGGTCGCAATATTAGTGTTTCTTGTGACAGCTTTAAAAGAGGGCTCATGGTAAGTAGCGGTAGTAAAGGAGAAGCACTTCGCTGCACGGGCTGTTTTCAGATGGACCTGAAGCAGCCCACCATTCACAACTCCCACACCTATTAAAGAAAACGTAGCCTAGGTTTTGATGGCCAAATCATGGATTCAAAGTCCCAAGCAGTAACATTCTAGACTGTAAGTTAGGCACTTGGGATAATTGCACCAAAATAAACTCATTTCCCTCCCGATGAAGGCAAAAGACAGATGGCAGAGCATGAACAAAGAACGAAACAGCTGGTCCATCGCTGGTTGCACCTCTGACTTTTCTTTTTGGTTAAGTTTTATCAAGGGGGGCGGGGGGCGCACCACGACAGCGGACATCTCAGATGTGACCCTTCTGGCTTTCTTCGTCGGTGCAGAAATAAACGCGAACTGCACTACGGGTCGCCCGCTGTAGAGCCAGATTGCTCCCTGCCTTGACATTAAAAGGGACAGAAAAGGTGGTGAGCGCCGTGGCCCCGATTCGGGAATGCGTTTTAAGCACGCGCTCAAAATATTTGGGGTGACATACTTTCTCCTTCCAGGAGTGGGAACTGCAATTTGAATATGCTCCGTCAGCAAGTTTGTGTCACGTGGCTCTGTGGCTGCTATTTCTGAAACCCAGAGCTTTGTTAAGGGGAGAGGGGGCTGCAAGGACAAGGGCGAATAGCATGAAAGCAGCGGCACCATGCTTCAATGTAAAAATGTTTGTTTCGCTTTCCTGCTCAATATCCAGCAGCACTTCCCAGCAATTCTTGGAAATTCAGGAGGGGGAGAAAATGCAAACACAGATCGGCAGGGGCATGACCCCATTGCCCGGTGTGACTCCTGGATTTCAGATTCTCTTGCATGCTGTGTAAATAAGTGCGATTGTCGGATTAGTGAAGTTCTCGCTGTAAACCCTTTGGTTTCAATTCCCTCTTCTGGTTTTCAGCTAACCTGGCCCTGCGCAGAAAGCTGCACAGACACAACTGCTCCCAGCGGAGATGTATGCCTCTCCACTCCAGAGTGCCCTTCCCCTGAGGTATCTGAATCCAGCATTGCTTTGCTAACGTGGGGCAATAGTACCGCGGAAGGGTTCGGCGCCAGGAGGATGCAATTAAAGCGTCTGTGTCCATTTCTTTGGAAACACTGCCGAGCACGCTGTCCAGAATAAGCACAGTTCCAAATAGTTTGCGCTGCATTTTACTAACCAAACCGCAGGCATGATTGCATTTGGTTTCGAGTCCTTGCAATGTTTGTTCTGAGAACAGGGCTTAGAAAAAAGCGCTAGAAAAACAAGTTTTTCTTTAAAGTAAACGCCGTGGCAGGACTCCAGACGCGCTAGGATTATTGGGGTTGATTGCAGTGTGTTCAGCATGGCAGATTCTGCACAAGAACTTAGCCCCTTCGGATAATGTGCTGACCCCGCCGTCGCTTTCCTTTATACATCTCCCCAAGGCTAGTGCAAAAAACTTCCCTCTTTTCTTACCAGAGCTGAAAATTCTTGAATCTCTTATATCTGAAACGTTGCTAAGCTAAAATCACTTCCCACTGTAGCATTATAGTTTTGAATAAACGTCTCTCGCCAGGCAAAACTAACCCCAAATGTTTAAAAAGGAAGTGTTGGGTAGCAGTTAGAGCTTTAGACTAGTCACTAAGACTGGTAGTCTGTTATAAAATTTACAGCGGTTGATTTTTACTGGGGCGAGGGGGATGCCGGGGGGCCGGGTTGCCACTTCACTTTTTTACTTCTTCCCTTATGTTTCCCCATCAGTAAAATGGAGATACCATTTACCTACTTCAAAAGGGGATTCTGAAGCCTAATTAAATGTCAGCAAAAAGGCTTTGACAAGGTTATGCAAGTGCAAAACATTAAATGCTCCATAGCTTATTACAGAATATGCATTCAAATACATGCATATGCAAGAGCATTCAAGTGACTCCAGAAGCAAGCAGGTAGCATATGTAAATATAGTAGGATAGGCATCAAACGGATGCCAAGACTCCCTTTCAGGGAAGCATGCAATTTGAGAATGAATAAAACATGCAGTCAATAGTTTTGCAGCTTTTAAACTCTGGTATATTTCAAGATAATGTCCTCGCCCCAAGCATTTCAGCATAATTAATAAATAATGACAATCTGTATTAGGAGGAGCCAAGAGGTTTCCATTTGCTAAGCACCTGACTGTGTAAAACAAAGACCAAAAGCAGAGATTCTGACAATGCCACCAATATAACTTCTATTTCTCAGTAGGCAGGATTCTGGGTATTTTGCATAAAGCAAACACACACCACATCCAAATCTAAACATCCAGGGGCATCCTTGTTTCCCTACCACCGTCCAGTAGTAATTGGCTGCACTGGCTTGTGAACACAGTTGTTTGTATAGGTATAGGACAAACAAAAAGCAAAGGAAGCTGGTAAAATTGCAAGCTATAAAAAAATAAGGTTCTTCCATCATAACCTTAGACTTGCTCCAGTGTTGCACTGAGGCAGTAACTAGAATATTTGAGGGTGCAGGTTTAAAAACTTTTTCACATTAAAAGAGAGATCTGCCTAATTCGTGCTTTCAATACTGAGCATCAATACTCACCTGCATGCTTTTTAGCAGGAGACAGTCTAGACAAGATCCCTCATCAGTGTCAGCATAAATATAACCAGCTAAGCAACAGATCAGCTCACTCAGCAGACAGGAGCCAAGTGAGCTGAATGATAGAGAGGGAGAGTGGAATTTAGGAGCCAGGGAGGCTTCTTGAGTCACTTCTGAATGACTTGTTTCAGTTCTGATTAAGACATGGGATCAAAACCCCTTCCCCCCAATCCAGCATCTATATAGCGAAAATTCAGATTGTCTTTAGCCTAAGGTGCACCCAAAACATTGTTTCATACATTTAACTTTAGATTGCACTAAATTAGAAAATACAGACTATGTGCATTTTCCCTTCTCTGTACAGTATAATCAATTTGCCAGACTAAAAGCTATTTTCAAAGTTGTCTGCTTTCATTCAAAGAGATGATTTCTTGCAACAGAAAGTCACTGACATAGCAAAAGTAGTATTTAATTAATAACCAGTTTTACAGACATTTAGCTAAAGCTTGTTACAATCCTTCTGTGAAGCTATTTAGAAATCTACATGGCTTGATTTTGGGGTGTTTTCAGCAGGTGCAGATTACTAGCTATTTATCTGGAGCTGAGGGTGCTAAACATTCTGAAAAAGGAAAATATCAGGCCCTGTATTTTAAGGGGGCTTTACCTTTGAGAATGCATTTCATTTCCAGTTTTAAGCCCTGCTTTACATGTGTAAGATATCATTGATCTCAGTGGAGCTGCTCAGTAATTAAAGTTATTCACAGGTGCAAACAGGATTAGTCCCACTTCTGATCACAGAAGTTGAAAAAAGGAAGCAATTATTATATTGTCCCTTTTTCTGCCAAATTTGAAAGCACAATGAAAAAATCTGTCATTTCAAATTTGACTTTAGAAAAATAGAGCTAGACAAAAACAGATGAAACATTTGCAAAAACTGTTCATCTTTTTACCTGTGTTGCATTGAAATTTTAAAATCTCAACAGATGTCCTCAAAATGGGATGAGTTGCTGTCTTAATAGCAAATTCAGTTGTATTATATACAAGTTATTTTTAAAAATGTCATGACTACTTTCTCTATCCCTTTTTTTGTGGCAGCAGATAAAGTGCTTTTCACTGTTTTGAAGGGAGAAAAGTTCCAACAATCAGATGATAGGCACACAAATTTGTAATAAGCCTATTTCAAGAACAACAATCAGCTTAATGTTACCACAATCTTGTTAACACCTGTTTCCTACAAGAACAATATTTTGAATAGTTTTAAAAAAGGCATCCTCAAAGCTTTAGAATAAAAGGTTCTTACTTGCTTTCAAGTATTTGAGGGGGAGGAGACAAGAGAGGAGAAATTATCTGAAATTTACTTGGAAACACATTCACTATAATTCTGTGACTCCCATACAGCTCAAATCAAATGTCAGAAACCTGAAAAGGACTTCTGATGCCCTTAAATAAGATTTTTTTCTATGCAATAGCATTCCTGATGATCAATATAAGAAAATCAGACCAATATAAGAGAAGTTAGACACCCTGTTAATTGATGAACTCAGGATATGCGTGGAAAAGTATTCAGTATCAAGCAAAATGTTGGAAATTCTTATACAGAAAGGTATATATTAGAAAGTACAAACTCTGCATTCACAAGTTACAGTATACTCATGTGTATTTACTATAAATATAATGTATAGTATTTATTTACAGTAGCATTTAGAGACCCCAACCAGGACCACATTATAGCTCTACATACATATAGTAAGTGACAGAGTTTACAATCTAAACTGACAAAGCAAGCATTATCCCCATTTTAGATAGAGAATTGAGAAAGAGCCACGGAAGGACTTAAATAATGCAAGGTTGAGTGTTGCAAAACCCAACTTCTAAGTGCCTTGAAAAAAATCACTAGGACCTACAAGCTGCAGTGAGGTACCTACACAAGGAAGGGCAAAGGGGGAGAGATAGTTGTTTTAAAATGGGATCCACATAAGCCAGCATGATAGGCAGAGAGTCACCTAAGCTAGCCAATGGGAGGGGCTGACAAGAGGGGTGTGTTGAAAGCCCTTAAGTAAAGCTACATGGAGGAACTGATCTCTCTGCCAGCAATCCACATCTAGAAACCTCCTTCCTGGAGTCAGGCAGGTTAGGCCTTCAAACCACCCAGTTCTTGCAACAGCCATACTAGGCACTTGCCTGTTTCTACAAGAGATGGCCAGTGAAAGAGGCAGCCTCCCTTATAACTTACTCCAGTAATTAAGGTACTCACCCAGGATATGGAAGACCCCAGTTCAGTTCTCTCCAAATGTCTTTTCATCAGGCACAGAATAGATTTCTCACATCCCAAGTGAATACCCTAACCACTGGTCTACAGAATGATGCATTCTCTCTGGCCTAGTTAATATCCCTAACTACTGGACTAATAGTTATAAAGGGAAGCCATTGCTGCCTCCTCCTGCTTTTGCATTGAGTTAGGCTATCATCTACACTTAACATGCTGCAGCAGCACTACTGTGGCACTTTAATGTAGACCCTTTACCACACCAGAAGGGTTCTCCCATTGGTGTAGTTGATCCACTTCCCCAAGAGGCAATAGCTAGGTTGATCAGCATAGCTATGTATCTCAAGGGTTGTGGGTTTTTTGTTTTTAAAAAGACACCCCTGAGAGATGTAGTTATACCAGTAAGTGTAGCTCGGTCCTTAGTATGCGCTCTCAATACACCACCAGATCAAGTCCCTGCAAGCAAGTTAGGACAGATGCCTATCTTCCCTCATCTGAGGAGTGCAGGGGGCACAGACAGGCACCATACCTGATGCAACAGTGGGCATGCCCAGAGGCAGAACATTAGACCCCCCTCCCCCCCGAGTCCTGCACCAGGAACTCAAGTACAAGTACTTCATTCTGTCTAATAAGCTGTTATTGCAAAGCCTGCCTTTGGTTTTCTGACAACAGAGTCCTGTGGCACTTTTAAAGACTAACAGATTTATTTATCGCATGATAAATAAATAAAATAAATAAAAGTGCCACAGGACTCTGTTGTCTTTCTACAATAGACTAACACGGCTACCCCTTTGGAATTTGGTTTTCTGGACACTAAGCAGAAACAGTTAGAATGTATCTGGGAATTTAGTCATTGGGATCTATTAGCCTTCCTAGCCAACCTCTTCAAAACGTAGTTATGAGACAGTCTCCAAGCCTACAAAAACAGCAAAGCCTGTTGAATGATTTACTTATTTAACAGATTTACACAAAATAAAAGCCAGTTGGATGAATATCTCCTGTTTACCTGCTTCATTTGAATCAGAATAAGCAAACTATGACCACTGCATTTAAGGATATTGGCTTCCACTACAAACACCCTGTTTGACCAGTACAAATAAAAAAACAGACCACAGAAGAAAATCATTGTTTGATTAACCTTGATTTTCTGCAGTAATCAGTTCCTCTAATTAAAAGGAAAACACAAGCTGGAATGTGGCACTATAATGAAAGAGAAACTTAAACAGAAAGAAAGCCATTCCTTCCTAGGACAGAGGTCAAGAAGGCATTTGACTCCCACCCTCACCCACTCTTCATAGCTCCTTGCAACAATCTATCAGCAAAAGTAAGGATACTAATTCATCCAGTCAAAATAATTAGATGAAATTCTGGTGACTATTAAACACAAATATGACAGCTTTGCAAAGGCAATAAACTGTGTGTCAAGATGTAGGGGGTGACTGAACATCAACCAACCTCTTTAAAGATGATTTTAAATCAAGTATGATTTTTTTGCTTCCCAATTCCATACAGTTTAGCAGAAAGAAGAATCAAAGAGGAGACCAGTAAAGAAAATGTGATGTGATAGCTGCAACAGTCTAATCAGCACAGGTGTCCACAAATAAGTCATCACCACATTCAGAACCTTATCAGATGTCTGTTGGAACAACTTCACAGGAGTTTCAGATTTCTCCACTTGGGAAAAACAATGAAATTGCAAATGACCCGATTCTGGAACTTTGGATAATCACCAGTGCCATAAAGAGATAGTCATTCTTTTCTACACACCAACAAACAGCCATATAGGTCATGGCAAAGCATTGTAGCTTTGAAATTTTTCAAAAATTAGACTAATATTATACCCCTGGAAGAGCTATTATTTTAATAGTTATTTGCCATTCACAAGTGTCTATGCATATTTCTATTTAAATATAATACCTAGTAAAGAATATGAAAAGCAAGAGTGGTGAAGAACAAAACTAATAGTTACATTTTATGGATAAATATGGGTTTTGCCATTTATATGTAGCCATAATTATTCAATTAACTTTACTATAATCTTAAGAAAAGCATAACCTATCTATCAAAGGGTTGTAAATACATATGCATTTATGGATAGTAAAATAGAGTGTTAACTGCTAACCTGTCTCTTAGGAAACAAAAAAGGTTGAATCTAGACTTTTGCTCTGTTTTTAAGTCATGTTGCTTACCACAAAAACATCCAAGTAAAAACATAGGCCATGATTTTTTATTGTTGTTTATGTTGATAAAATACCTATGTGGTGTATATTTTGTAAAAATAATTATGCACTTCAATAGCATTAATGTCTCATTTTAAATAAACTTTGTAAAAAAAATTTTAATTTTATATTCTTTGGGTGCAGGACCCTTTGAACAAAGAAAAATTTAAAAAGTGTTTCTAATTCGTTTTGTAAATTTCATAAAGGATCAATGTAAAACTTTTCCTACTCAAATTCCAACATACAATTAAATAAAAATTAGATATTCACTGGATGTTAAATTTTGAGCACATTCTCTCTTCTGCCACAATTTTTCTTTGTGTTCTGAAGTTATTAAAATAATTCTAATAATGTCGATACATAGAAACAATTTGTGAGCTACCACAATCAAAACATGGCCTTTGGAAACCTGAAATATACGGTATATCTGAAAACAGAGAATCAATCCGAGATTTTGTGAGGTCTTTTATTTAACAAGTTTTCAGTTTCATCAACTCTTTAAAATTACATTTAGCTATCTAGAGTTAAAAACAAAACAACATAAAAACAGGTCAGCAAGCTGTGGTGAAAACAGTATAATGGTATATTTTTAAATGATAAACAATTCACCTCTTAACTTTCAACTACAGAAAAAGAAAATTAGAGAAGATGGAAGTCTGGTAATGCTTACACACACACACAATCCTAAATCTATATAGTTACATTCTGTTCTGGATTGCAGTACATTTACCCCACTGTAACCTATAGCAGAATTTGACCCACAAATATTAGTTTTAGTAAGCAAAACTCAAGTATTTGAAATCTATAACATAAGAAACACAAACTGATACAGGCCAGTACTTTGTATATTGATCTGTCACTATTGTAGAATATCTTTAATATTTATTTTATTCCTTTCTAGTAAGAGTGATTAACTAGTATATTTTTATTAACAGCAGCACAATTCTAATAACAAAAAAATTGTAATATACCTTTTTATTCAAGAACAATGTTAAGGTCTCTGGTGATGGTGCTTTTATGCCTAATTCAGAAGGTTAGTCTTGCTAGACTTGTCCACCTGAATTGCTTTAATCCTTGATTACTGTTCATTAAATTGGATTAATCCTGAGCAGATACTTACTCACAGTCTTGAAATACGAGAGATTTGGTAAAAGATCATTTATTACAAAATATAATTCAAGATACATTATTAACAATATTTAGGTAGAAAATATATGCACTATTCAGAAGACATAGGTAACTACACCAAAATCTTCTCAGGGAAAGTTGTTTTGTATTATCTAGCATACCTATCTGAGATCTCCTTTGGGCAGTAAATATCCTTTGTTGAATGTTTAGAAGAACTTAACATACTTGAGAATACCTCAAGGAAGTAAACTAAAATAACAAACCATTATATTAATAAAATATGCACATTTTGGTGCAACAAGAGTTTGTATGTACTCTAAGCAAGAGCTTTTAGCACTGTTTTTTCAGGAGAAATAGATACTTGAAAAAAACCATTAAAAAATTCTGAAAGACACACAGATTTTATTAAATGCAAGCCAAGATTCATACTATGTATTTTATTTCATAGCCACCACTTCAGTGTTAATGATTCATTCCTAACATTTGTGTCCATACTATCCTGGCTGCGATCCTGCAGATCCCACAATAACAAATTGTTTGCCTCAGGCCTGCAAATATTTATGCATCTGAGTGACTTTACACACAAAACTAATACCAACAAATTATGGAACTACTCGTGTGTAAAGTCACTTGTGTATAAGTGCTGGAAGGACCATGTCAGGTAGGGCTGGGATAAATAGGCAATTGTTAGGTAACAAGGAAAATGCAGAAGGAAGTGGTATTTGTGATTCAGTAAATGCCTCTCTTGCCCATGTCTAAGCACATAAACCATGTCCTCATACTTTTTGCTGGAAGATTTTGTGTCTTGGCTAAAATTTTAAACTCAGAGCATGACCAGCAGCAATCATTAATTATCAGATACTGCACATTTCATAAAAGCATAGGTGTTCACCTGACTGTTCTGAATAAATTCTAATGACATTCTGTGTAACCAAATATCTCCTGTGTTTTCAATTGAACATGTTAAACAGTTGACAGGTCTCATCCCAAAACTGAGTGCACTTCAATAGCAGATGAAATAAGCAATGTACAGTATAGTTTAAATGAGCAGAGCACTCAGGAATGAAGAGTTATATATAAATGTAAAATGAAATGGACCAGCTGATTCAGCATCGAAGCCAGGAGCTGTCCTGTTTAAAAAGCAGTGGATCAGCATACTTAATATTTCTCCACTTGAGGTGCATACTATATGTGTTCTACAGTACTTTAGACCAGTGGTTTTCAAACATTTTTTTCTCGGGATCCAATTGAAAAAATTATTTATGGCCAGAACCCAGCAATTACATCTTTGAGCAATGCACACCAGTCTCTCATTAGGGTAACATAGTCCACTTAAAATAAGTTCCCAATTTAAATGACAAAAGAAATGGAGAAAAGAAAAACATGTTAATGGATACTCAAATTGATATTTAATATTGTAGGAATGTACTACTGTTCTAGGTATATGAATTCTTTGGGAGAGATAACAGCATAAATATAAAGTGATTGTCTTTAAAGGTTCAGAAATAAAAAAGGCAAATTAAAAGACCCTCCTCCCTTTATTTAAAAAAAAATTCATGACTTTAAAGTTTATAACTCATGACTTTTGAAATCTTGTGGTTTGCAGTCTACCTTGGTGTTGTGTATCTACATTTTATAAAAATTTCAGTAGAATTTGCCTTTTAGAATAAGATAACACTGTGGCCTTAGGGTCAGATCTTTAAAGGTATTTTGACAACTAGGAGGGGTTTTCAAAAGTATGTGGGGCTTTCGACCTTTTAAAATCTGGCCTTCAGTGAATGAATATTTGGACAACAAGTTCTATTCACAAGTTGCAACATACAAAAAAAGCATTTGGGTGCTGGATATAGAGGCAAGATAACAGTTGACAAAAACAATCATCACTGGTGGATCAAGGAAAACTGAAGAAGTTTTGAGAGCACACCAAAAAATCAGTAAGTCTTAAAGTTACATCATCCCAAAAAATAAACTTGTGCATAGAAAAAAACAGCGAACATTTAGACTTAAAAACGAACATAGTAACATAAATAGGAATTGTTATACTAGAGACACTGTGAAACATGATGATGAAACTACTAGTAACAGTATTTTCAAGTTCCAAAAGGTGTAGCTGTGTTAGTCTAGCTCAGCAAAACAAACAAGGAGTCTGATAGCACTTTTAAAGACTAACACATTTATTTATCACATGAGCTTTTGTGGGAGAAAATCCAACTTCCTTAGACGCTTGCATCTGACAAAGCAGGATTTTCTTCTACGAAAGCTCATGCAATAAATGAATGTAGTCAAATTCCAAAGGGGTAGCCGTGTTAGTCTATTGTAGAAAGACAACAGAGTCCTGTGGCACTTTTAAAGACTACCAGATTTATTTATCGCATGAGCTTTCGTGTGACAAGTGGGATTTTCTCCCACGAAAGCTCAGGCAATAAATAAATGCGTTAGTCTTTAAAATTGCCACCAGACTTTTTTTTTTTTTATTTTATTTTTTAATTTTCAGTGATTGTCCATGCATAATGATATATATCCAATAGTAGTGAAGATAAATGAAGTGTTGAGTAATGAAAACATTTTAAAAGTACACAAGCTAAAGGCATAATAGTCACAGGAACTGGTAAGGGATTCTTGTAAACCCTAACACAGATGAATATGGCTTTTTTTTTGGGGGGGGGGGGGGGCGGATGTTTGTCAACTTTCACTGTGGTCGGTGTCCTTTAGCAACTCTCTGCAACATAACCTCAGACAGGGAAGAAGTGCCTTGTAGGCATTGGGTCGCTGGTGCTTTTAAGCACATTGGCTGCAGAGGAGTGAGAATTGAAAAAAGCTAGTCCGGCTCTTGACCCTGTATTTGTAAATGCTGCAACTAGCTCGCTCCGTCTGGGTAACTTGTGTCTCCTCTGGCGTCCCCGGGGGCGGGTGTCCCTCTGTCACTGTCCACCCTGCGCCCTCCGCTCCTTCCCGCGTCCTACAGTCCCCGCCCCCCACTCCTTCCTCCAGCCCCGCGCAGGGCCGGGGACTCGCAACACTCCGAGGACCGCGCGCCGGTGAGGCTGGTTTCAGGGCAGCCACGCGGCGCCCGTTCCAGCCCAGCCGGCCGCCAGCCAAGAGACTCATCACTCCCAACAACACAGCAACCAGTGCTGCTCTAGAGAAGCGGTTCCCCGCCCCGGGACTACAGCTCCCAGCGTGCTTCTCTACGCCACCAAGCGGGACGGTGAGCTCAGCGTCCCGCGCCCCGTAGCATGCTGGGACTTGTAGTCTCCGGGGTACGAAAGTGTCCCCGTGGTGTCCTGGCAAAAAAAAAAAAAAAGGACAGCTGTCCCCGCGGGCTCCGTCCCACTCCCAGCGACGAGGCCGTTATCCATAGATGCCGAAAGAGCTCAGCCGGGCTCGTTTCCGCTATTGGTTGCTTTCATTACAGACGCCCAGCCCCGACGCGACGGGGAGAGACTGTTTCTCTAATCTGATTAGCTGAAGACAAGTCAAGGGGTGGGAAGAAGGACCCGTCACTTCGGTCGTTTTCCATTCTTATTGGGCCGCAATGGAAAGTCCTCTTCTTACTGGCTGCGGCGGCTCTCCCGCGAGAAGGGAAAGGCTGGGCGCTGAGCCCGCTCCGGCGCCAGCTAAACCCCTTGCTCACCTCGGGAGATCGGCGTCTGTTGGCGTCACGTGGCGGCCCTTGCGGAGGAGCGACTAGAGCCGTTGGGCTGGGCGGGGCCCGTCTGGGGGAGGGGTGGAGAGCAGGTAGCGAGGGGGCGGGGCCCGGCGGGGGGCGGAGCGCTAAGACCGAGACCGGCTGGGGGTGGGCGGAGCCAAGTGGCCGCGGGACTTGAGGTCGCCAGTTAATAGCCCTGGCTGGAGGGAGCCGGCGGGTGTCACTGTCGCGGGACGGAGCCCGGTCCCCAGAACTTAGCAGCCAACGGAGATGGCGGCGGGAGCGGCAGAGGGACGGCAGCTCGATAACGTGAGCAGACGCGGCCCGTCCTCAGCAGCCGGGGCCTGCCCGGGCAGCGCAGAGCACGGCCTCGAGAAGGGTTGCGGGCTGTTGTGGGTCACCGGGGCCGTGGCTGTTACCAAGTGTGTGAGGGATCTGGGGGCGTACCCCGCAGCAGGCTTCTGGGGGGCGGCCAGCAAATGTAGCCTTCGCTTGGTGGCTGGCGTCAGTTTGGGTGGGATTCCCTGATTCCCTCCCTGCTCCTGGAGGGGCAGCGCCCCGTCCAAATCCAATGTTACTCCTATGGTTGGGCCGAGGATTGGGGCTTTCCAGGGGAAGTCATGAAGTGGCTCCTTTTGCTTGGCCACTGCTGCCCTGGCGTCTCAAGTGACATTTAGGGAAAAGCCTCTCAGTACTCCATGGTACAGTATGCCTGTACTGATGGTGGCAAATTGGGCGCCAGCCTGTCAGCGTGCTCTGCTGGGTTCGGTTGAGCAGTCTGTCAAGATGTATTTACATACCTCGTATATCGCCCATTGACTGCTGCCAAAAAGTCCGGCAAGTATAGACACCCTCAGTTTCCACAGCTGTGCAGTTGGCCTAAGGAGTCTACTTTTGTAAAAGTGCTCTGGAGGCTTTTAGAAAAGCAGTCTAGAAATGCTTAAACTAATGTTAATGTGTGTAACCTCAGTGTTGTAAGTACGCCTTCCCCCTAGTTTTTAAGCTATTTTTAAAGAAACCTAATAAACTTTCCTTACAATGCGAGTACAGGGAGCACAAGTAACTTCCCTGCATTCTTTTTTTTTTTAAATTGGTGTCTTAAACTGCCAGAAATTGCTTATTATAAAAAACATTTATATGTAGGACCATATCAATTTCATGGGCTTAAAATAAACCCCTCTCTGTGAAATCCATCTCCCCTGTGCTGTGGGGACCATCTTTGCATGGGGCTGCTAGTCCCAGCATGTTGGGAAAGAGGGGACTTCCCCACACAGCTGCTTTCAGTAGGGAGATCAGACCCACCTCAGGAGTCAGTGTGGACGTAAGGGTGTTTCATTTCTGTGCTGCTCCAGCAGCAGCAGCTCTGGAGCTTTTGGCACTTGGGGAGGTATTTGGAGGTGTGTTTGATCTTCTCCCCCAACCCCAAGAGCAGCTGTGCAGGGGAGAGCAAGTCCTGTTCCTCCACAGACCAGCTCGGAGTTGGATTGTGGCAGGGATTTCCCTAGATGCCCCTGGAGGTGGGGGGGGGAGTGTACAAGTGCCCCCCTCACCAGTAGTCAGCTAGTTGGGTGCCAATTTAGTCATTGGTTGGAAATTTGAATTGAAATTGATATGATACACACTTTAAAAGTACATACAGTATCTGATAAAATACTTGTACCTGAAAAAGCACAATAGGTTTGAAAACAAAGACCAGCTTCCGCACACAGTTGAGTTTTTTTATGACAATGTCAGCACATTCATTTTGGCTGCATTGGTAAACCTCATAATTTCAATTTATAGCTTGTAAGCAAGTATGAATAAATTGCATTCGTTAAGCAGGGTCTTTGGATGTCAGAGCCTGAGGGGGAGATGGGTGTTTTGTTTGCGGATGCAGGCTCTAGGAGTCACTCACTATTTGATCTGCCCCTCTTCCCTGTTAAAAGATAGATTAGGCACCATAGAGAGGTGTGTGTGTGTTTCTTTTCTTTCTTATTTTTTTTTTTTTTAAGTGACCCACTGATAATCAGGTGTAAAGGCTTAGACCTGTTTTGGGTCAGTGGTTTTTAGGAAGAGACTGCCTAGCCTGCACTAACAATGAAGTTCCGCCACTGAGAACTGAAATCACTGAGAACTGGGCGCAACCTCAAGAGACCAACTTGCAGAGGCCACAATGGCTGGTGGCAGCAGAAGGTGATGGCACAGGGCCATCAGCAACAGTCATGGAGTTAACAGCAACATGGCAAACAGCAGCTAGAGGAATGGGCAGCCTTGCAGAATGGCAAGAAGCTGGAGGAATGAGTAAGGTGCCTTCTCTCCCTTCCCTGCCCTCCTGGGTGGAAGGTGAATTCATGTGAAAGCATCTCTATACTCTGGGTGTCCACTGATCAAAGACAGATACTATGAGTGGGATGCAGTGCAAGGAGAAGAGAGAGCCATGTTAGAGGAACACTGTTAGGCTGTGCTTTTGCTCCAGAATGCTAGGTTTGTGACCATTAAATTTACATACATTTACTTTTCCTAGTAGGTCAAAATTTTTAAAATGCATTTGTAAAGGTTATCTCACATTGTACCTATCTATAGGTCTTTATCCTGAGGAGTTTTGTATAAAACATTTTATAATTTTTACATAAGAATAGACAGACCGGATCAGACCAGTGGTCCCTCTAGCTCAGTATCCGGTCTTCTGACAATGGCCAATGCCAGGTCCTTCAAAGGGAAACAATAGAGTGGGCAATCATTGAGTGAACCATTGCTGTCATCCACTGCTGGCTTCTGGCAAATGGGCTAGGGATGCTCAGAGCATAGTGTTGCATCCCTATCCATCTGGGCTAATAGCCATTTCTGGATCTGTCCTCCATGAATTTATCTAGTTACTTCTTTAACTTGGTTATAGTTTGGGTATTCACAACATCCCCTGGCAAAAAATCCTGCAGGTTAACTGTATTGTATGAAGAAGTACTTCCTTTTGTTGGTTTTAAGCCTTCCTATTATTTTCATTGGATAACACAAGAATTAGGGGTCATGTGGAACAGTAAGTAACATTTCCTTACTCTCTTTCTGCATATCATTCATGATTGTATATGTCTCTATCATATCGCCTCATAGTCATCTCAGTTCCAATCTTTTTTACTCTCTCCTCATGTGGAATCTGTTCCATACCCCTAGTCATTTTAGTTGCTTATTTCTGTACCTTTTCCAATTCCAATATTTCTTTTTTGAGGTGGGATTACCAGAACTGCTCTAATATTCAAGATGTGAACATACCATGGATTTATATAGTAAAAGTGGAGGAGTTTGGTTTGCCAAACGGATCAGCAAAGCTAACTAATGCTAGCAATCTATTTGAAAACATTTCAAAACATCAAGCCCCTGGACTGCATTGACATGCAGAAAGCCAGTTGCTATCCAAGCCAATTTTAGAAGTACTTAATGAGGCTGTTAAGAACACTAGAGACACAACATAGTTAATGTGAACAAACATAGCTGTCACATCATACTTTCTATTTAAGCAAGAGATACTACACGCTACAAACTGGAGGGCAATGTTAGGTGCATTGTCACTTGTTAATTCTGAAGGTGGACATACAGGTTCTGAACAAAACGGGTGAATGCTCGCTATCTTTCTGGAAGAAATTCAACTGACTGATTAAAAGGATGTGGTGAAAGACTCAGCAGTTGAAAAAATGAAGAACTCTCACCACGTTAAAAAAGGTACATACAGGGCTGATGAATTACCCTATGCAAATTGGTATTAAGTCCTTGTGTCGGCCAATAGATGCATTTTCTAGATGTACAGTTGTAGAAGACACATCAGCTGCTTCTGTGACAATCCGCATCTTAAAGTTAAATGCTTGTAAATTGAACCCCGAACAGATGTCTGCATGTGTATATGATGGAGTTGCAAATTTCTTTGTAAGACATAGTGGAGTACAAGCATTGCTCAGGGAAAGGTGTAACCCTCATCTTCCCTACACTCTGCAGTGGCCATCTACTCCAATTAGTACTAACTTGAGCTGCAAAATCTTCAGAAGACATTTAAAAAGCATACATTTAATGTCTTTATCTTTTTCTTGGCAAGAGTCCAAAATGACTGACTGTCTTGGGCAAGAAATAGAAGATGCACTGGAACTGAACTTCATATTAATCCAATGTTGGAAAACCCAATGGCTTTCTCATAAGTGTTCCTTGACTATCTTAAAATTACTGCAACTGTTACTACTGGTTTTGAAAAGGATCTACCAAGGTAGGATAGACCTAAGTAGTGAAGCTGGTAGACTATTTTTCCTGCTAAGTTCAGAGAAAATTATCTCCATTTTCTCTTGTAATTCTACTGCTGAAACCACTTAGGTCATTAAACAATGACATCCAGACATCTGCTACAGTAGTAGTGGATCTCTGTCCAGCAACAGAACCTACACTTAGATCAATCAGATAATGATCCATTTTAAACGTACTGGAAGAGGTGAAGACTTCAGTCCAGAAGTTGACTAATAAAGGCATTCATATTGAATCTTTAGGTGCAGAGGGCAAGAAGTGCTTGTTAAGCCTGCTGAAAAAGTATCATCGATGGCTATCCCTCACTACAACTTTGCAGCAAGGCAGGGCAATTCTCTTCAAATAGGTTGAGCCTAGATGTATGATGTGATGTCGTTGTGGTCTGTGGCCAGTGAGCTCTCTCTAATTTGTGGGGTCAATGGCTCCCTTCCTCAGATATATTTTCAGTGTCCTTGTAGCATTTTCTTTGTCCCCCAGGGATCCTGTTACCATGACTAAGTTGTGAAAAAGAAAACTTGTTTTGAAGATGAGTATCAATGGTCTGCATATAATGATCAACCCAGCAACACTGTTTCATAATCTTCACCTCTACCACTGGGCATGTTAGCTGCACCAAGTGCCAGCATTCTCTGTTCGATGGTCTTCCCATCAGATACAGAAAATCTTCTTAAGGCAGTGCTGTTGATACCTCTTTAAATGCTTAAGATGGCTTTGAAATGTATTACACCCATACAGGTGAGTGGGTATGACTACTGCATTGTAGATCAGAATTTTAATTTCCATCCACAGATTTGTCAGTGAAGACGTAATGGAGCAACTTTCTGAAGGATACATTGGCACAATAGGTCCTATATTCAATCTCCACGTCAAGGTTGACTGTCTTGGAATGGTGGCTACCAATGTAAGAGAAATACTCAATGTTTTCCAGGGGTTCATTGCCGATCACAATTTGTGGAAAAAGGGTGTCAGCTTGTGCTGGGACTGGCTGATGGAGCACCTTAATCTTCCCAATGTTGAGAGAGAGTCCTAGGGTATGATAGGCACCTGAGAAGAGATCTAGGGTGGATTGCAAGTCAGCCTTGGTGTGTGCAAAGACAGAAATAGTTGTCAGCATACTGAAGATCAGTAATCACATGACAAGAAGTGTTCTGTTAAGCCTGTTGAAAAAGTACACCAACTTGATTCTTGCAGATCTACAGCAGCAACTCCACTCAACCTTTATGTAGCTTTTACTGATACCTATGTTATAAACATTGGTATTTCAGTGTAGTGAGGCACTAGCAGCAATGGGGCCACTATATGACCAGAAGAAAATAATAAATTTGAAGAGTGGAATGTCATACAACGAGTGAATGACGATTGGACATCAACTTCTTTATCATCACTAGTAGTTCAACCCAATCTTTGTGCTATATTTCCTAAGATGAAGGAAGTGGACATTTATCTCTTGCTACTCTGTCACAACAGCTAAAGCTGAGTGTTCTTTTTCCTTATTGAATAGAATTTTGTGTCCTGAAAAAAGTAGCCTTTTGCCTGATCATAAGTATATCATGAAGGACTGGAAGTACGAGGCATGGAAGAAGCTACCAAAGAGGAACACAGTGTATTTGAGACACTCATTAAGAGAGGTGGGCAAAATTACATCAAGAAACCAAGGATGTAGATGTAGTGCTTCATACAAGCTTGATTAGCCAACTTTAACTTGCGTGGTGATTTTAAACCAAGTTAAATCTTATAAAATGGTTGTGGAATACTATTTATTTATTTTACTATGGTACACCTTCATCCTCATGGTCTCCTTTATTGACCTTCCCTTCTCCCCCCTGTAAATTCAAACACCCCTGCCAAATTTCAGATCAGGATCATATGATTACAACACCATGAAATTTCAGATATAAATGGACGAATTTTCAAATCTTCTGATTGTGAAATTGACCGGAATGGACTGTGAATATGGTAGGGCCCCAGTTATATGTATATAATGACACCAAGGTTTATTCAACAGAAAATTTTTTGTTTGTGGTGTTATTTAGCTTCTCAGTTTTCATACTACCTTAATATTTTGACATATATAAGGGAGGGAGCCAACAGGATTGGTAGTAGCTAAAAGATAACTATAGGTGAATGATCAAAAGGGCTTTTTGAGTTTTTTTAAAAAAGAAAAAGTTAAATTCCCAAATTCATCATTTTAAAACTTGTTCTGAAAAGGCTTTTAGGATCTATGTTCCCTCTAAGCTGGCCATCGCACACCCATGCAGACATCACAGACCGCGGCCGTGGGACTGGGGCTCAAGCCGCCTGTAGCAGTGGGGCTCTAGCTGTCAGGGCTCCTGGCGGCTAGAGTCCTGCTACTTGTCAATTTCACTGCTCTACAAATTTGACAGCTCCGGTGTCCCAGAGTGGCCTCGATTGGTGCTCTGGGACATTTCCAGAGGCTGTCAAAATCACAAGGACCGTACACATGGGCTGTTCCACGGTAAGCCTAACCACCCTCGTTTTGGGTGGTTAACCTGTTGCGGGGCAAGAGGGCTGTTGCCCCGCAACAGGCAACATGAATGTGTGTAGGCTCACAGTCTCATCACGCGGCCTCAGTAACTCTCAGCTTCATGCATTTGCTTGCATTTGCACTTTTAAAAGTGGCGATAAATGATGGTGCTGAATACTGATAATGTCTGGAAACACTGGGTGTTAAGTATCCAGTTAAAAGTGAAGTGCAGTCAACTGCCCACATGAGGCTTAGAGTAATGGCCAGAAACATACACAGCTCTGCCACGGACCAGCTATTAAGGCAAGGGTCAGCAACCTTTGCTGGCCCCTGTGCCAGCCCCGCCCACCACACCCTCAGCAGGTGCCAGGAGCAGGGCCAAAACAGGGTGGAACCAGGCCTCGGATGCCCTACTGGCCGGGGCTGGCACCAACAGCGGGCAGCCATTGGTTCCTAGCCCCAGGGCCAGCTCCCATCGGCAGCAGCGGCTCGGGGCTGATGGCCCCTGCTGGCCCTTCCCCCTGCTGGACAGCAGGGCTGCTGGAAGGGAGGGGAGCAGAGTGGCGCGGGTCAGATCTGCCCGCCCAGAGCCATGCTGCTGCCAGCAGGACAGAGCCGGCCCCAGCCTTGGCCGGCAAGAGGGTAGGTTGGCTTGGCCTGCCCAGAGCTGCTGCTGCTGGCGGGAGCTGGCGCCGGGAACCAGAGGCTGCCGGCGGCTCTGGCTGGCCAACCTGCCTCATCGCACTCCCCTCCAGCAGCTCTGCCCAGCAGGGGGCAGGGCCAGCAGGGGCCATCAGCTATGCGCTGCAGCTGCTGGCCGGGCTCCCCAGCAGGGAAGCTTGGTGATCAGGGGCCAGGCCATGCTGGGAGTCGGGACCAGCGTGGGAGCCTGAGCTCAGGCTCAGCCCACGTGCCAGGTTTGGCACGCATGTGTGGGTTTGCTGACCCCTATATTAAGGGGACTCAGAACACAAAATGATCATTTGAAATATTCTTTTCTTCCACTTTGGTGAAATACTATTTTTTATTTCCTAGTTCATTTTGTGAGGTTGCTAGTCCTTGCACAATATTTGTGATATTGAGGAATATTGCATTCTGGGGTGTTTTCTGCTAACTTGGAAGGATTCTTTTTACTAAAATGGGTTGATATTTTATTAAATTTGACTTTTTTGTTGTTGTTCCATGAAAATGTATGTGCTGGAATGGGAAATGTAGTTGCTCTGATGATGTGGCTTTGTGATCTGTTGTGACACTTATTATTTCATTTGCAGGATTGTATTGTGAGGTTTGAAAGGAAAGGGATTATGAATAATAAAGAATAAGGACGATTGCATAGTAGCATCAATGAAAGATGAGCTGGGTAATAAAAGGCAGTGCATGTCTGGTAAACTAAAAATGTTCTTAGACATTGTCACTTCTAAACTGACAGATAAGTTCATATTCCTGGCCTAGTTGGTTGATGTATGTGGCATATTTCAAGCATCTAGTGCAGATGTCGAATGAGGCTTCAGTCTAATGAACAATATAAAAACAAAGTCTCATACAGGTTGGAAGTTTCTCATCTAGACATGCTAATATGCATCAAATCATATCTAACTGCTGGGTTCAAGGTTGACCTTGACACTGAGTATTCTGGAAATGTGACAGATAGGTGACAAAAACTGTGAGGTGTAGATGACAGTAGAGGCTAGTTAGGCAGCAAGTGTCATCGCCTCACATTTGTTTAGTAAATTAATAAAAGTATAATATTTCAGTTTAACATTTTTATTAAAGTTTGAACGAAAAGACATCACCTATGTATTTGTTTTCAATTAAGGTACTTAGGCACGCTGATGCTTCTGGCACCAAAAAACTTGCCCATGCGGCGCCATGCCTCACAAATTGCCACAGAGCAAGTACTGTAACTTGCTCAGCTGCATCATCAGCTTAGAAGGAACATTGTTTAGGACGTGTTTATTTCTTCGTAATCTTGTAGTTTTGTTTTGGCTCTAATAAGGAACACTGGGTTTGTTTGTAAGGGTATAAAACACCCACTACTAGTTTTGATTTATGATTGGCTTTCAAACATCACTTGTATGATACCATTTTTATGTGTATATGTGCGGTGAAGACAAAAATTACAGAAGTAACTTCACTGCATGAACTTAAATAACAGCCTCCTCCTGCACCTAAACAATAGATGATTATATCCATCAAACTTGGTCATGCTGCTTCCTTAAAAAGGACTTGGAGGAAGTAGCATGGCCATTGAAATTTAAGTTCTCTATTTAATACCCAAAGGACACTGACCTTAAAAATCAAAGGTGTTGATTATCTGCATTTGGATATCCACAGGCATTTACAAACAAAATGTAGATAAATTTTGTTTCTGGCATGGAAATGTGGCTAGAGGGCTTTTGGAAGCTGCAAATCTATGGTGTTTGAGTGACTAGAATTAGTATAAAGAGATCTTTTTGTATCTTGAAAGCATAACTACAGTAGCAAGCCACACAGGTGACTTCGCTGCATCTTTCTCCTTTTGCACGTTCCCTTGACCCATGCTTTGACTTAGAAGGGTAACCCAGGCCACAATAAGTAAACCGCATTGTAGTGATGCCTGTTCTGATAGATCACTACTTGTGCAAGCAAACATTTTCTGCAATGAAACTGATTAGAAACAGAAATCACGCCTGCCTTACAGATGCAAATTTGAATGGTCTGATGTTACTGATGACCACTAAGCTTTAGTCCTTAGTGTCAGTACATTTTTTTTATGAGTTGAAGGACTGATGGCTCTTTGGGGTTGTAAAAGTGATATTTGTGGCCCTCAAGCCAAAAAGATTGGGAACCACTGCTCTAATCTTTTCTTTCTTATGGTGGTGGTGGGGACTTAAGCCATGTACACACTACAGGAATAATCATGCCGCAAGCCCATTGCGCTGTAAAAGTTATGTGGTTTTCGTAGCGCGGTGTCGCGTCCCCACTGAGCTGCTTGTGACAGAACAGAGCACCCCTGCAATTCGTGATGTCACAAGAAACCCAATTGAATTGTGGGAACGTATCCCACAGTTCCATCCATCCTGATTTGGTGCTAAGAATCCTGGGTAGAAGGAGAGTAGCGCTGAGCACCATGGGTAAAGTCTTGGTTTCCCATGGTGCATTCTGTTCCCCTTGCGTCACGAGAGTTGCTACTAGCAACTCGCGCACATTTTCAACAGTACCGCGTTGCTTCCCGGAACTTCTTTTTGCAGCAACATGGATCCAGCTCTGTTGGACTGTTGCCTTCAGCATAATGAATACCTCTCAGTTGTTGGCACAGTATGCATTCAGCTCTGAATCAGACCAGGATTCGGATGACCCTGGACTGGTGACTGCCATGCAGAACAACAGCACCGCATTGCTGAGCTCCTTCACAGAGCATCTGCACACGGTGCACCGCTGGTTCTGGTCACGAGAGACAAGCACCGAATGGTGGGACTGCATCGTTTTGCAGGTGTGTGGTGACGAGCAGTGGCTACAGAACTTTCGAATGCGGAAAGCCACATTCATGGAACTGTGTGAGGAGCTAGCACCTGCCCTGCAATGCAAGGACACCAAAATGAGAGCTGCCCTCACCGTGGAGAAGCGTGTCGCAATCGTGCTGTGGCAAATGGCGACTCCAGATTGCTACCACTTGATCGCCAATCAGTTTGGAGTCGGCAGATCGATCATCAGGTTAGCCCTTTCACAAGTGTGCAGAGCCATTAATCGTGTTCTGCTCCCGAGGACAGTGACGTTGGGCAATGTGCGGGAGATTGTCGATGGATTCGCGGCCATGGGATTCCCAAACTGTGGAGGGGCAATAGACGGCATGCATATCCCTATTCTGGCTCCAGACCATCTTGCGACTGAGTATATTAATAGGAAGGGCTACTTCTCCATGGTGCTTCAGGCACTCGTGGATCACAGGGGGCGTTTCACGGACTTAAATGCAGGGTGGTTGGGTAAGGTGCATGATGCTCGCATTTTCCGAAACACGGGCCTGTATCGGAAGTTGCAGGCAGGGATCTCTTCCCCAATGATAAAATTACTGTTGGGGATGTGGAGATGCCCATAGTCATCATAGAAGACCCAGCCTACCCACTGATGCCTTGGCTCATGAAACTCTGTACTGGAAATTTGGATCCCAGCAAGGAGCGGTTCAATTACAGGTTAAACCGGTGCCGAATGACCGTGGAGTGTGCCTTGGGGCGCTTAAAAGGCCGCTGGCGCTGTTTGTATGGGAGGCTGGACTTGAATGAGGACACGGCTGAGAGCCGTCCGCATAAGGGAGGCACTTAGGGAGCATTTTAGTCATGGGGACTCATAGGATGCATTGCATCACTGTGCAGTAGTGTACCTGGGTGCTGATTACGGGGTGGTGGGGGTGGCGGTGCCGGTGGGCGTCTACTGTACTATGCTCGAATGAGTGAATACTAAACATGCAACAACTAATTTTATTGTGTATCAATAAAGACACTGTGCACAGTTCAAGTGATTCAATTTTATTATTAGGAAACACTAAATATTTACAGTAAGCAGTGGCTGCACCAGGGGTTACAGATGCATCTAGGTGCGTGGCTCAATGCATAGCTTTGTGCAGGAGTGGATGTAACATTGTACCAGAAGGGTCCCTGGGCTTCACAGAATTGCTTTGAGGGAGAATGGGGTGGTGGGGACAGAAAGTGTTGCTGTGAGTGCAAGGGGGGGGGGCGAGCCTGGAGCAGCTGGGTTTCCAGACCAGCCATGGTCTTCAGCAGTTGGGTCTGCTCCTGCAGGATGCTTATGAGGGCATCCTTCTGCTTCTGCCTCCTCAAATTGTTTTCCTTGCACTCCTGCCGGCACGCCTGCCTCTATAGTCTAGTCTCCCTTGCTGCTGCCTCATTGGACTGCATATCCTCCTTGCTTCTGCGAGGCCTCCTCCTTATCTGTCTCAGCCGGTTAGCTGGTGCAGACCACCGACCAGCGAAGGTTGTTTCTAAGGGAAAATGAAACATCATAAGTAGTCCTATTGTTCTCACTTTGGTTAAAAAGCTAGTAATATGCTCTGCTGCCACATTCAGCAGTGCCCACAGGACTGAAAGGACTTTTGCAAAGGGAGGTTCAGATTGCCGAGACAAGACACACAACTCCTTGAACTATTTCCAGTACTTTGGGCGATTAGTTCACATACGGCACTGCCATGAAAGCTGATATCTCGCTGCTTAGAGTGCCCCTGCAAGCCAGAATGCATATCCTGCATGTCACTGGTTATAAGCCAGTACTGTATGCAGAAGGCTTGTGCGCAGCCATGGTTCCCACTGTCGTGCTTTGCAACTGGCGAGGGAGAGTATCCCTCTATGGGGGAGGGGACACAGTCGCTCTCCCATCGAATTTAACTAGGAGGCTGTGGAAGTACATCCAGGAGACCTTCAGTGAGCTCAATGGAGAGGATTTCTTGAGAATTACAGCATGCATTGATGCACTGCTTGTGTAATGCGGGGTAGACCACCCCATCCAAAAAGAAAAAAGAAAGGATGAAACTCAGAACGCCCATCTCCCGCCCACTCTTGGTTTGCCCGCAAAGCTTATTCAGCAAGCACAGAAGCCACTTCTGATGAAACTTACCAGAGCTCCCCTGTGCTGCATCCAAAGACAGCATGGAGAAGGAATCTGGGCAGCACGTGTCGGGTGGCATGGAGAACAGCTCCTGGCTCCCTAGGTCAGCTGCAACACTTTCACCCTACAGGTCATCCTCCACCTCCACTTCCTCGTCAACAAATTGCTCATCACCGTCTGCTCCGGTATCCTTTTCATGGGGTGGGGGTGCTGACTTGTCCACAGGAGCTTTTGTGGTGATTGTGGGATCCCCTCTCAGGCTTGCTTCCAGCTCCTTGTAAAACCACCATGCAACCAGCGCTGAGCTGGAGCGCCGGTTTGCCTCTCTGGCTCTGTGGTACGTAATCCACAACTCCTTCACCTTCAACCTGCACTGAAGAGTCTCTCTCTCATACCCCTTCTCTGCCATGGCCTGAGAAATCTGGCCAAAAATATCAAAATTTCAACAACTGCCATGTAACTGTGCCGGCATAGCAGACTCTCCCCAGATGCCTATGAGATCACGCACCTCGCCTATGGTCCACACTGGAGCACATTTGCTGCGTAGAGCCGCCGTTGCCCTTGGAGAACACAGCTGCACTCCATGCCGAATAAACAGGAAGAGTGAACAATTCAAAAATTCCCAGGAATGATGGGAGGGTGGGTACAATCACATCACAGCCACAGAGCGCAGGAGGAAGTGCAGAAGGGATGGAATTGGAATTCTGGGACATTTCCAGAGGCTTCATATTGCGCGGCAACCGTACACACGTGAACTATCGTGGAACAGCTGTTCCACGGTAGCCGCTAGCACCCTCGTTTTGGTGGATTACATGTTGCGCGGTAAGACGGCTGTTACCCACAGCAACATGGATTTGTGCGTGGACACTGTCCTTGTTATCTCGTGATAACAAGCGTTATCGTGCGATAACTTTGTAGTATGTACAAGCCCTTACTTGGCTTCAGCAAGTGTTATGGTACCAAACTCAGTTAGGAATGCGTGGGCAGATAATATAGTCTGGTGAGGATGGCATTTTCTATCCCAGTTAGCACCATATTTATGTGACTGACCTTATCAGTGAAATTCCAAAGGGGTACCTGTGTTAGTCTATTGTAGAAAGACAACAGAGTCCAGGGGCACTTTTAAAGACTAACAGATTTATTTATCGCATGAGCTTTTGTGGGAGAAAATCCCACTTCGTCAGACACTTTGACGTGTCTGACGAAGTGGGATTTTCTCCCATGAAGGCTCATGCAATAAATAAATCTGTTAGTCTTTAAAAGTGCCCCAGGACTCTGTCTTATCAGTGAAGTATGTTGACCTCTCTCATGGTGGCTGATGCTTGGGACTGGGTTAACTTGGCCAATTGTCCAAGAAGAGCTATTTTCTATTGTTGTGATTCTGCCGTGTTGATTGCAAAGGCTTATTTTGCCTCTTTTATGGTAGTGATGCAGTTGGATAAGTGTCTGCACTATTGGCAGAGGAATTCTGTGTGAGGCTTTTTTTCCCCCTTAACACTAATGATTTTCTAATCCTCTTGCTCTGCAGTTCTACTACAGCTCATCTGTGAACCTTGGTGATTTTCTTGGTTGATGTGAAGGGCTTGGAGCAAAGGTGGATAAGCTTATCGGATCTTGGCCTTGTATTTAGATGAGTTAAAACCTAGGGAGTTCAGCAGTCTTTAGGGACGGGCCAACTTTCGTTGCTCACTGTCCTAGTGGGAAGGGGATGAAGTGATCAGATCAGGAGAGTGGTATGTCAGTGACCTCACCAGTATTTTAGGCTAAAGATAAGAGCCAATATATGTTTAGCTGCATGTGTAGCTCTTGAGGCTTTCTTGGAGAATCTTACGGCTTCCAAGTAAACCAGTAATCAGTTATTGAACCTTTGAGACTGCATGTGGAGAGAGAGATTACTGAACCCAAGAGATCTATGGGATTCTAGTATCATGTTGGACTGCAGCTCTGAGGTATTGCTGGAAGGAAGGTTTCCATCCGGAGGCCTATGCTCTAAATTCCTAGGTTTCTGTTATTGTTCAACTCTTAGCATTTGAATGCACTCAGATGTCGTCTTGTAGCAGAAATGGAAGGGAACAGGACGGCTACTCTGCATTTTTTTGTGATGCAGTCTCAAGTCTCTAGGCCTGTGACACTGTGCTGGGAGAAGTAGGTCTATTACAGTAAGGTTGAAGACATGTCTTAATGTTGAGAGAAAGTCAAGATATTTCATCCAGAATTATAGCCTTGATTGTGCTGGTTCTGTTGACAGCAGCCTTACAGTCAGCATTAGGGCCTGGGTGGTCATTTACTTCTTCTCTATTTAAGGTTGTTACTGAATATTTGATTGGAAATACCTAGCCTTAGGATTTATCCTCATGTGGTGGCCTAATAGGGATAGCATCAGAATAGGGCCGGCCCAACCGTAGAGGTGAACTAGGCAGTCGCTTAGGGCGCCACACTTTAATGGGTGCCAAATTAAATGGCAGGGAGTTTTTTTTCCTCTTATTTAAAAAAAAAACCAAAACCTTCTTATAATATGGGGGGCGGTGTGGAGCACCAAAGTCATAGTTTGCCTAGGGCGCCAAAAACCCTTGAGCCGGCCCTGCATCAGAATCTACAAGAGGGTGGTGGAGCTGGGAGAATTTAGGTTAAGAACCACAGCTTTATACTTTTCCATTTATGTGGATTGCACAATGTGTTATGTGAGCTGTATGCAATACTATTTGTGTGGCCCGACGGAAGCCACGTGGCCTGCAGCTGTGTGCTGATCGGCCTGTAAGTAGGCTGTAGTTGAGAAACACTGGTGTAGGGTAATGGATTCCAAATCCTTTGAGTAGTGTTGCTTTCCCAGTTCTGGACAGATTTTTATTCTCTTACCCCAATGGTCAAGATGATGGGATGAGTGTTTGTGCACATCCCCTATTCACGGCTCTTGGGGAGCAATCTATGGAGTCTTTTGTCCACTGATGTTCTGCAGTGGCTTTTCTGATGGTTGTAGGCCTTCGATTTTGGGCAGAAGAGGAGTCCTCTTGTGTAAACTATACTAAGTAATTTACTTCTGACCATTGGGGTTTATTTTGGAGCAGACACTTAAATATTTCATTTATAACATGGGGTGCAACTGTTACCAGCAAGATTAATACATGCAGCATCCTACAAGCATGTCATAACATCTAAACACTAATCACATTTAAAATTCTAATCTCTCTTATCATACTAACACCCAGGTGAGCCAGACTGGTTTCCAGCTATATCAGTGTTCATTTGGGGCCTTGGCATGAACTGACGTGGTCTGCCCACATCACAATGGGGTTCTTTAATACCATCTTTTGTCCTATTGAACTAGATTTCCAAAGGCTGGTGGATAATACAAGAGAGTTGTTGACTTAAGTGCATCACCATTAAAATATAAAAATTCTAAGCCAAAATTTCTCCCCCAGTAAACCAATTCCCCTAGCAAGAGTCTGGGATAGGGTTATTGGACACCTGGGTTTTCCCAGACATAGCCTCTTCTTGGAGCCTGCTTTCTATGTCCAGGAAGGGTTTTCAAATAACGTGAAATGTCTGGGAGGTTTGCAGAGCAGTCAAGCTACAGTTCAGAACGAGCCCTGATTGATCTGCTTCCCAGTTGGTCTAGTTTCCTGCAAGCCACAGCTGCAGGATTCCACCCATACTGTGTTGTAGTTCTTTTCCTTGATAAAGATTTCAGTGTAGTTGAAGCCATGTTCCACGTCTCTTTATTGT
>VOCT01084212.1:0-12976 GCA_007922175.1 Pelusios castaneus | reverse complement strand
TATATACTTCTATCATGTCCCCCCTCAGTCTCCTCTTTTCCAAGCTGTCGAGCGAGGCTAGGGCACCTCTGAGCCATCTCCCTGCCTGTCTAAGGTCTGAAAGCAGAGTACAGCTCCTGCTCTTCCACAGGCCCACCAAGAGAAGCTGTGAGGTGCACATGAAGCCCTTTTGTCAGATCTGACTGGGACCACTCTGGATAATCCAAGATTCAGATAATGAGAGAATGGGCCACGCAGAGGCCACAGGAGAGCTTGCCCGCTTCTGAACCGTGCACTAGTTGCTCAGAGAATGGAGGGTCGGACAAACAGAGTTCGGAGCCAGAACCTCACCTGGCTGTCAAACCTTGCCTGCCTGGTGACTCCGGATGTCAGGGCAGCCTTGCACTGTGTCAGGACTGGGTTCCCATTTAGGGCCAGATGGATTTATGGAGTCTCTGGAAAGTGTCCCACGGGGTTCCATAGACATGGGCCACCTCTATACTACGCCCCCAGCAGACAAGTTACGTCATTGTCCAGCAGCCAAAATCTGCATGTGGCTCAGGCTGAATGTGCTCACCGGGACTGCTGGCACTGACGGAAAGCATGGTGCACCGTGGGGGGTGGGGGGGAGTAGCCCAGCATGCCCCGCACCTTGTCTTTTGGGCCTTTTTTTGATGTTTGGGGGATAGGAACAATTCGCCTAGGGATCTTGGGAGGTGAGGGTCAAGTTCCCAGCAAGCAATTTTCTCCATTTTATAGTACGTTCCCCATCTCATAACTTCTGTGCTGGCTTTTAATGCTTTCATAAAGGCAGTAGCATTTAAAATTGTGAGCAGAACCGTCACTGTCCTGTGTGGGAAGGCTGTTAGGGTCGACACGGTTCATGCGGTGTCTACATCCCACTGCACCAACCATGGCGCTGTGCTGTTGGCAGGTGTTATTTTACTGCACCCCGATAACGGGCACTTACACCAGCCGCAGACACGTCCTCTCTCTTTGGCTCCGGGGGTCACAACTGTGGATATCGGGTTCAGAATAACCTGGTGAGAAATGGGGCAGACCCACAAAGACGGGTGATTATTATTCTATCCGACATACCAAGCCCGCAGCAAAAGTCACCTTCTGTCTCACCACGGTGGCTACCAAGAAGTCAGAAATGCTGTCTCCTTAGGTCTCCCGGCCCTTGTTTCACCACCTGACACTAGACTTTAAGATGAGTGATTATTTAAAACCAATTTCACCAAATAAAGGGTTCTTCCAAGGCCTCATCTAGCTCAGACCTTACCTAATCACCCTGCTGCCAAACCTGGGCTATCTAATAGCTAAAGGCTTATTCCAGGGGAAAAGACAGAAGCAAGAGGCAAAATGGTCAAAGAATCACAACAGCCATTGCCATGTTCTCAGATCAGGCTGTAGCAGCAGTGAAATAAACTGCTGGTTTGCAAAATGTCTCTGGAAATTACCCAGACAGTTTGGGGGCCATCCGGCCTCGTTTAAATCTTTGTTAAAAATCCAGTCCAGAGAAATGAAGCAGGGGATGAAGACAAAACGGAGATGTTCCCAGGGCCTTGCCTTTCATCTGGTGGCTGTGCATTCTTTCAGTCTCTCACTCACTCACTCTGTGGAAAATTACACGCCCAAAAGGAAGTCCGGGGTCACACGCCCTTGCATGCTTTGAGGAGTCATAGAAGCAGCCTTTGCCCCTAGTCTGGTTAAAACATCACCAGGAAGACCCTCCAGGTGGGGCTTCTTGGGTCTGTTGTGTGAGCTGAATGTCTTAATGGGGCATGAACTGGTATGGTCCGTTCACAATGGGCTCTCTTGCATCACTGTCGGTTTGAGCTGGCGAGCGTTACTCAGGTGTAGATAGTCAAAAGCTGTAAGTCCAAATATAAAATCTATATTTCAGATACAAAAATCTATAAAAATCTATAAAGATCATAACTTTTCCACTGCCATACTTTGCATACGTTGTGTTGCAGTTGTATAACAGTGATGATAATGTTCTGCATGGATATATTTCAATCATACAACATCACACGTGCCTTATTAGGTGAGCACATGGCAACTTGTGACATAAGAATGTCCTCGCAGGGTCAGACCAGTGGGCCATCTAGCCCGCTATCCTTTCTCCAACAGTGGGCAGTGCCAGAGCTTCAGGGGGCGTGGAGAGAACAGGACAACTTTGGTGAGATCCACCCCGTCTTTCCCTCCCAGCTTCCAGCAGTTGGAGGTTCAGGGTCACCTTAAGCATGGGGTTATACCCAGGGCTTTTTTTCTGCGGGTACACACAGGTACAATGTACCAGCACCTATTTTTCCCTGGCCGGCTCCACTGCCCCGCTGGGGGCTGGGGTCAGCAGGGGAAAGGAGTGGGTCTGGGCAGATGGGCGGTCTGGGAACTGGCATGGGGGGAACGAGAGGAGCAGGGAAGGGGCCCAGGGGGTTCAGGGAGCCAGCAGTCGGGGAAGAGGCTGGGAGGGGGTCGCAGAACCAGCCAGAGGGCAGGGAAGGGGCCGGGGGCGAGAGGAGCAGGGATGGGGCCCAGGGTGTCAGGGAACCAGTGGGCGGGAAAGATGAAGCCTAGGAAGGCTGCTGGGGGCTGGCGATGGAGCTGGGGGGCAGGGGTTATAGAGGCCCTGGGGGGTGGCGGCAGTAGTGGAGAGTCCTGACAACCCCTCTCCCCCACCCCACCCCCACACCGCTTCTGCTGGCACATTTATTTATTTATTTTAGGGAAAAAAGCAATGGTTACACCCATGACACTTTTGGCTAGTAGCCATTGATGGACTTAGCCATTGATTGACCTCTAAGTTCATTCTTTTTTGGCAACCTAACTCTATAGTTCCAGAGGGTTAGCCGTGTAAGTCTAGTTCAGCAGAACAAACGAGTCCTTTAAAAGTGCCACAGGACTCCTTATTTAACTTAACCGCGTAGCTTTGCTTCTCCATGCTGACCTGGACGCTCTCCAGTTCTGTATTCCAGATGACTGCAAAACCTCAGGGTGTCGACAGCTGTACACAGAGACTATATGAAACCTGAGGGGCATAGCACAGACCCTGCCAGTCCAAAGCTGAACTTGTCACAGTGCTTTGCAAGTTGTGGAGACGTTTTACGTCGCTGGCCAAATTCGCAAGGCTCCACGCTCAGCTCAGTGACATTCTCCATTCGTCTCAGGATGCAAGGCGGTGTCACTTTGGAATGCCACAGCCACTCCATTCCAAAACTTAAGGGAACGTTCATCAATACACTCCTGAAGAGAAGAGCAACAAGAACGAGTAAAGGTCTGGAACACTTGACTAATGAGGGAAGATTGAAAGAGCTGGGTTTGTTTGGTCTGGAAAAAAGGAGACTGAGAAGGGACATGATAACAGTTTTCAAGTACCTAAAAGGTTGTCACGAGGAGGAGGGAGAAAAATTGTTCTCCTTAACTGCCGATGACAGGACAAGAAGCAATGGGCTTAAATTATGGCAAGGGAGGTTTTGGACATCAGGAAAAGGTTCCTAACTGCCAGGGTGATTAACCACTGGAATACGTGGCCTCGGCAAGTTGTGGAATCTCCATCAGTGGAGGTTTTTAAGAGCAGGTTGGACAAGCACCTGTCAGGGATGGTTTAAGAGGGTATTTGGTCCTGCCATGAGTGCAGGGGACTGGACTCGACCTCTCATGGTCCCTTCCAGGTCTATGATTCTATAGATTCATAGCTTCCAGGGCCAAAAGGGACCATTGTCTGGCCTTCTGAATAACACAGGCCAGAGACCTGCCCAGCATCATTCCCAGAGCAGAGTTATTAGAAAAACATCCAGTGCTGATTTCAAAATTGTCACGGCTGGAGCCCCAACCACGACCCTTGGGAGACTGTTGCAATTGTTAATTACGCTCACCATTAAACATTTATGCTTATTTCCAGTCTGAATGTGTTTAACGTCAAATTCCAGCCATTGGATCATGTCAGATTTTTCTCTGCTAGACTGAAGAGACAGACCATTATTAAAAATGTGTTCCCCATGTAGATACTTATAGACTAGAATTTTCACCCCTTAACTATCTCTTTGTAAAGCTTCATACATTAAGCTCCTTGAGTCTCTCACTATAAAGTGGATTTTCAAATTCTTTAATCATTCTCATGGTTCTTCTCTGAACCTTCTTGAATTTATCAACATCCTTCTTGAATTGTGGGCACCAGAACTGGAGACAGGATTCCAGCAGGGGTCATCACCAATGCCAAAAAGCAGAGGTAAAATAACTCCGAAAAACAACTCTGTAGAGCTCTAAAGCTTGTTAGTTTCACCAACAGAAGCTGGTTCAATAAAAGATATGACCTCACTCACCATCTCTCGGGACCTACCTGGCTACAACACTGCAAATAACTCTCTACTCCTGTTCGAGTTCCCCCTACCCTGTTTACGCACCCACGATTGCATTAGCTGTTCTGCCCACAGCCTCATACTGGGGGGGAAGCTGTTGTGTCAAAAGGCTAATGGGAGCAGTGCACCCAGGGTGCTCAGGAACAGCCTCCCAGTTTTTAGAAGGTGCATTTTTTAAGGGCAAGCCCAAACCCAATCAAGGGTAAACATATGACCCGGCAGGCCAAGAAAGACCTTCAAGAGGACAAAAACTAATAGACATGTTTTTCCTAAGTACATCAGAAGCCTGCCAAACAGTCAGTGGGGACCTGGATGATTGAGATGCTAAAGGAGCACTCAGGAAAGACAAGGCCATTGTGTAAAGCTAAACAAATTCTCTGCATGGATTTTAACTGAAAGGATGTTGAGGGAGCCCTACACCCAAACCATTCTTTTTAAGCAACCAATGTGAGGAACTGTCCCAGACTGAGGTGTCAGTGGAGGAGGTTTTAGAATAAACCGATAAGTTAAACAGCAATGAGTCACAGAACCAGATGGTATCCACCCAAGAGTTCTGAAGGAACTCAAGTGTGAAATTACAGAATTACTAACTGGTATGTAACCGCACACTTAAATCAGCTTCTGTACCAGATGACTGGAGGGTGGCTAATGTGATGCATATTTTTTAAAAAGGCCTCAGAGGCAGTCCTGGCAATTACGGGCCAGGAAGCGGAACTCTGGTACCAGGTAAATTGGTTGAAACTATAGTAAAGAAACAAGAGTCCTGTGGCACCTTTAAGACTAAGAATTGTCAGACACAAAACTGGGTAGGTGCCAGCTCATGCCAAGGTCCCCATCTCTCATTGGGACACTAGCACCCAGAGCTGGGATCTGTCTGGCTCACTCATGGGTTTATAGCAGTAAAATAAGTATTAGAATTAGAAGGAAGCATTTAGTGTTTGGACTCGAATACTTGTGAGTTGCTGCCTGCATTAATCTCCCCTGTGATCTCTGTTTTCCATATTGTAATGTAATATTTGGAGCCTCTATGGTGTGTGAATTGCCACACGGAGCAGGACATCAATTAGTGGGAAGAGCTGCTCTTCCACAGCAACTGTTACACCCCTTTGGAAAGAGCAAACCCATCCGTTCCAGATGGGCTAGGGGTGGATCTTACAACTGGAAACTCCCTACACCAGGATTGAAAAACTCTTCAAAAGACTCTTATTGATCTGTTCTCCTCCTGGACAAGATGAGTCATGCAGGTGGACTCTGCACAGCAGCGGAAAAGACACATGGCAGGGGAAGGGAAAACCTAGTCCCTTTGGTTTGGGGTGATCTCTGTGCTGCTTGGCCTCTGAGAGAGGGGCCAAGGTGTTTCTAAACATCAGCAAGAGATCAAGGACTTACTCTGGGTTAGCCCTAAGGATACAGAGTGCGTGCTAGTTACAGCAACCTATTTCATCTTTAGAAACCTAAACCAGTAACTCATTTGTGTGTCTGCGTTCACCTGCTTTCACTTTGTAAATAGCTTTCTCATCTCCTTTTCCTATTCAATGTAATTGACTTAGGACGGGCTAAAAGCATCTTTGAGCAGGGAAAGTGATTGCTGATCACGTGAGATCAGAGGTAATGTGAATATTGCAATGATTCTTGATGTAAGGGGCTATCAGTCAGAGATGGTGAGAAGACTGGGGCACCACCGAGGACCATCTGTGACTCCCTGTTGAGGCAGGTAAAGTGCTTGAGGACTTTGCTCTTACTGCAGCAGGCTGATGAAATCTAAGTTCGGACTCACAAGCCATTTGGGGTTTGTAACCGTCTGTCCTGAGATTGGAGCTCAGCTTTTGCATCACTGTGGGAAGTGGGCGTACACGTGAATAAAAAATTGGCTGCCTTTGGAGAGGCACTTTCTGTGCCCCACCACTGCCGGAGGAGCTGGCTCTTCTCTGCCCCGATGGTTGGAGAAGCTGTCACCTCCCACCATGGCCCCGATTGGAGGAGCTCTCTCTCCCCACTCCAGTCCCAGAGGAGTTCTATGCCCCACAGATGGGGGGAAAGGGAATTTTCTTGCTTGTCTCCTCCTTGCACACCCTCCTGCCACTGGGAACTTTACACACAGATAAACACGATATAACCCGGCTTTTGGAAAGGGAAATCAGGCCTCACCCCCCGTTAGAATTCTCTGAGGGAATCAACAGGCACCTGGATAAGGGGACCCAGTGGCTGGACCCGCAGAAAGCCTTTGACGAGGCCTCTCCTCAAAGGCTCTTAAACAAAGCCAGCTGTCCTGGGATAAGAGGCAAGATCCTCTATGGAT
Organism: Pelusios castaneus; assembly: GCA_007922175.1. Classification (NCBI taxonomy): domain Eukaryota; kingdom Metazoa; phylum Chordata; order Testudines; family Pelomedusidae; genus Pelusios; species Pelusios castaneus. Next base: position 6,331 of record VOCT01084212.1, on the reverse strand, counting down.
CAGTAACTGGTTAAAAGCAACTAACGAAGTGGGATTTTCTCCCAGGAAACTTCAGGTGATAAATAAATGTGTTAGTCTTAAAAGTGCCCCAGGACTCCTTGTTTGTTTTGGCTAAAAGATAGGAAACAAAGGGTAGGAATAAATGGCCAATTTAAGAATGATGAGAGGTAGATCTTCAAAGATCTGTACTGGGATCAGTGCCTGATCTGGAAAAGGTGGAGAGCAGTGAGGTGGCAAAGTTTGCTGGTGATACAAAATTACTTAATAGTGAGCACCAAGTTCCGTGCCAAGAATGACAGAGGAATGTAAACTGGCTGACTGGGCGACAACCTGGCAAATGAAATTCAGGGTTCATAGGTGTGAAGTAATGCACGCTGGAAAACATAGTCCTGACTATCCGCCGGGGCCTGAATTAGCAGCTACCACTCAAGGAAGATCTCGTCAGTGTGGAGAGTTCTCTGCAAACATCCGTTCTGCGTGCAGCAGCTGTCAAACATGCGAACCAAATGTTAGGAGCTAGGTGCACATAGAAGCTGTTTATGGCTTTTACGGGATTTGGGGGTTTTTCCCTTAAACGCTTTGATTTGAATAGACCAGATGGGTGAGGTAATATCTTTGACTGGCGCAATCTGCTGGTGAGGGAGGCAGGCTTCCAGGCAACCAACTCACCAGCAGACGTTGGTCCAGTGAAAGCTGTTCCCCGCACCTTCTCGCTGGGACCCACAGAACTCCTCACCCCAGCAAGTCATTCCGAATGAACAGTCCTATTGGCTGGTCACTGCGTAACCCGGGCATTGCTCCGGAACACAGAGGGCTACAGATGTTGACGTAAAAAGTGACTCACTGTTAATAAAAACAATAAGGGGAAACGATCTCAGACCAGACCAGAGAAATGAGTCAAGAATGTTTAGTTGTACTTAGGTTGGCCGGGTTCAATGAAATTTGCACCAAGGTGCTTAATGAACTAGCTGGACATCTGCACAGCTCGGACTCACTGTTGAACCAGTTCCTTAATGGTTCTCTTCACTCCCCCCAGACTGTCTGTGCAGATATGACTAACTGGAAATAAAACATTAGGTGTTAAGTATCCAGTTAGTCCATCCACACACACACACCCCTATGTCTCCTGTGCAGCTCCAGGAACATTGTTAACCCTGTTGGCCCCACTGGGTAGCAATGCAAAACACAGAGGTGTCGTTCCCTACAAACTGACCAACGAGACTGAAGGAGAGAAAAGAGCTCTTTATTGACCACGGCCGTGGGGCTGCTCCTGCCCCCCCCCCCCCAAGGGGACAAGGGCAACAAGAAGAAGCAGAAAAAACAGTGTAGTTTATACTCTTGGTTATAGCGTATTTGACGTCATGGTCACAACTCATCCTTGACAGGTCCAGATGTTAATCTGACCGCAGACACTTTCTGTTATGTGTGGTCACTTGCTACGCCTCGATAGCAGCGCATCGCTTATATCTTTAGCAGAACAAGCACCCCGCCTGGGGGTGTGGTAGCTAAGGATATATAGTAAAAAATAATCTTCAAGGGGCCTAACAGTTAAAGGTTATACAAAATAGTAAAATGGAGTCAATATAGCTAATGCTGAAAAGAGCAAGAGCAATTCTGTCTTTAGGCCCCACAGAGGGAAACTGAGACACACATAAGATTCATAAAAATATTAGAGAGAATTCCTCCTTTGTGACAGGTCTATTAACGGAAGTGCTGTATGTAAGACACGGGAGGTAAGAGTCCCACTCTGCTCAGCTCGGGTGAGGCCTCAGCTGGAGTCCTGTGTCTGGTTTTTGGTACCATCATTTTAAAAAGACGTGAATAAATTGGGGAGAGTCTAGAGGAGAGCAACAAATCTCTAAGAAGTTCAGCAAACCTAATCTGGGAGGAAAGGTGGAAAGAACTGGGTAAGTTTAGTCTAGAGGAGAGAAAGGCAGGGGGGACACACATGATATATGTGTAAAAGGCTACTATAAAGAAGAAAAGCATTCTGTATTATATTATTATTTAGGAGGACAGGGATCAGTCATTCTCCACCTCCACTGAGGATAGGATAAGGAATAAGGGGCTTAACCTGCCACAAGGGAGCTTTGAGTTCAATATCAAAAACAATGTCTAGCTAAGAAGAGTGAAGCTCAGAGCTGTGAGCTAGGGAGACTGTGGAGTCCTCGTCACTGGCGGTTTCTTAGCGCACCTGGGTCCTTGGCCATCGGGGATGGGCTAGGTAGGGTTACTTGGTCCTGCCTCAGCACAGGGGGCCGGAGAAGGAAAGAGTTGTGGGATTCGTCATTCTGCCCCAACGAAGGTGTCAGCTAGAGGCTGAGATCCAATTGGGGTGCCCTCCAGGAGGCCATGCTGGGGCCAGAGGCGCAGCTAACTCAGCCATGGGGGAGGAGAGAAAGGGGGGCACCCTGAGTGCCTGGCAGGAGGTGGGGTTGCAGACAGGGAATGGGAGGGTGCTGCACAGGCGTTGGGGGGAGGAGGAAGAAGCCTAGGTGTATGCAATGAGCTTGGTCTCTGTAAGCAATGCAGTGTGTGACTCCTGCTGTGAATGTTCAGCACAAACAAGGCAGCTTGGCGCATCCACCCCTGTAAAGTTGGTTCATCTCCAGTACCACGTGGCACCTTCCCACTGCTTCGCTCCTGGCAGGACCAGGGCAGCCAGTGGCTTCAGAACACAGTCCTGGGGTTTCTCCTCAGTCCTGCTCCCATTAAAGTCAACGGGAAATCTCCCGTTAGGGCCAGAGAATCATAGGACCCCCATTCCCTGCACGAGGCAGGACCAAGAATACCTAGACCAGCCATGATGGGTGTGTCCAACGTGTTCTGAGAAACCTCCAGTGACGGGGACTCCACAGCTGTCCTGGGAAGTCTGTTCCAGAGCTGAACCACCCGGAGACTTAAGACAGTTTTTCTTAACAGCTCCCCTAGATCTCGCTTGCTGCAGGCTAAGCCTCTTGCTCCTTGTCCCACCTTGAGGGGACATGGAGAACAGCTGATCCCCATCCTCTTTATAAGATCCCTTCACACTCTCGAGACTGCCTCCGGTCCCCCTTGTCTTCGTCTCTCCAGACTAAACAGGCCCAAGGCCAAGTCTGCTGCTCTCCTCTGGACTATCTCCAGTTGGTCCACGTCTTTCCAAACGTGCAGGGTCCAGAGCTGGACACAGCACTGCCGCTGAGGCCCCACCAGTGGGGAGCGGAGCAGGACTCTTCCCCCATGTTTTACATCCAGCCAGCAATAGCTGCTGGATCCGGCTCTTAGTGAATTTCAAATCACCGCAAACCAAGAGACCCTCCACTTCACTCATCGTCCTCCCCCGGCCCCGCTCCCCTGTCTCAGCTCTGGCACCCGTGGCTCCAACTCACAAACAGCTTTCCAGCTTCTCAGACACTTTCCCTATTACACCTAGCCCTGCCACTGATAGCCCCTTCCTTCCCCTGCCTGTTTCCTTGTCCACAGAAAGGGGACCAGGGTCCCATCAGCCCTCCACAATGCAGAGGCTGGGGAGGGAGGGGCTGAACTCTGGCCTGCAAAGTGCAGGGAGGGAGGCAGGCAGGGCAGGGCAGGGTGGGATGGTGTAAGAGTTGAAGTCCCTTCAGGGCTGTACGACGGCTCAGCTCTCTAACTGCACCACACTGGCTGACACACCTGGCTCTCTTCAGCGATGACCAGGGACACTGCAGTGTCCAGGTGACGGCCACGGTGTCCGTGCAGAGCGAGAGCCATGTAACAGGCAGGGCCTGGAGCAGCCAGCCTGGGCCTTTCTCACCTCACCCCCCGCAGGTCCCTGCTTCCAGGTGCGCACGTGCAGGTGCCGTTTCCCAGCCACAGGCGCTGTGCTTGCTGGGCTTGGTGCTCTGGCGAGTCGGGACCCTCAGGGTCCAGCTGCTGCTGGGGAGCTGTTGGAAGAGAGAGTTATAGCTCAGTGGTGCAGGAAATTCCCCACAAACCCAGAGTGAACCCGTTCTGTGTGGCCAGTCCCCACCACACCTGGGGGCCCTCAAGGATGGGCCAAGGAAACGTGCATGGGGAGCTGGGGGGCGCCTCAGGGCCAAAAGCTATTTTAAACAGTTTCAGTGACGCAGGCAGAGAACTTGCGCCAGGGCCTGGCAGATCATGAAGTGGAGCCCTGCGGCTGGGCCGGGGCTCCGAGAGATCCCTGGAAACAGAACGTGGATTCCCAAGGCTGGGGAGAGATCCCGAGGGACGCTGGGTAAGGGATGGGGGCGGGTTGGAGCATAGGGGGTGGCCCAGGGAATCTGATGGGCAGAGAGTGGGGGGCCAGGCCTAGGCAGCTGCCCTGGGGACACCAGGAGGTTTAACATCTGCCATGTGGATCTCTGAAGTCTCCCAAGCGAGCCTGGGAGAGAGATTGGCCATTTCAAGCTGGGCGGCCCTGATCTCCCCAGCTTGGCTGTGGGGAGCACAAATGATGGGGCAGATTCTCCTAACTGCCCACGTGTGACCATTCAAGGACAAGCTGTGTAAAGTCGTCCACCATCCCTCCTCCTCCCTCCAGACATCGCTGCTGCCTCAATTTCTCCAGACTCCACAGCTCAAAGGTCAGCGTAATGGGAACGGGTCTTTCCTCTAGCCCAGGGGTTTACAATCTGCAGCTCCACAGCCGCATGCCGCTCTTTGGCTGCCCCTACGCAGCTCCGGCCTCTCCCTGCTCCGCCACTGGGGGCCCTGTGAGGGAGGGGGTATTTCTAGTTCTGGGCTCTTCCCCCCACCAGGAGACCCCAAGGCAGTCGCCATGGCCCAGCTCCCACCGCCCCGTACCAGCAGCTACACCCACTGCGGCTCTCAAAACACTTGGCTATTGAAGGAATTTTTTTAAATGGCTCTTCTGGGTGCCGACCCCTGGTCTAGCCACAGTGCTCAGCCTCTTCCGGGCGCTGCAGCAAAGCACCCCCCAGGCTAAAGACTGTCTAAACGCCAATCCCAACTAGAAGGGGGCGTGTCTAGTGGGGGTCCACAGCGATCGGTTCTGGACCCAGAGTTAAATGTTGGTACAACGATTTGGGTGTGATCAGCAGATCACCGCTGCTAGGGTTTGCAGATGACATGAAGCAGGTTGTGTGGCCCGTAACAGCAACGAAAGCCAACCAGAGAGAGCGCCCTGGATGGAGCACTTGGGAAGCCCGGCCCATTCACAGAGTCATGCTTAGAAACAGACTGGGGGGCAGTGACTCTCACCAGGACCTGGGGGTCCCAGTGGACAAGCACCCAAACACGAACACCCTGTATGATCCTGGGACTTATAAATATGGGTCTTGGGTGGTGATTTGACCTCCGAACACAGCACTGGGACAGGACCCACGGGGTGTAAAGTTCTGGGGAAAATGGGAGCGGGTGCAGAAGGGAACCAGAAATCGTTTGAGGGGTTGGGGAAAAAAATCTGTAATTTTACCCCATCAGGCTCAGAAACAATTTGATTAGGGCTCACAAGCTTCCTCCCAGGGCGAGCTCACCAGACACAAAGGGACAGTTTATCCTAGAAAAGAAACACGAGAACCAAGGGTCTAAATTAAAGCCAGCCCTAAAACTGCACCTGCTCTTAACTGGAATGGACCTGTGCAAGTCTATTCCTCTCTCCGGGGCTTCCCACCTGGCCTGGGCCACAGCTAAGGGACGAGGCTCGGTGGGGGTAACTGGCCGGCTCTGGCCTGGTTCCTACAGCAGGAATGAGAGGATCTAGCATTAAAATCTATGAACAGTTCTTCCCAAAGCCTGCCATGTCCTCAGAGATTCTCCCTCGATGGAGACCTCTGCTCACGGCCCGGATTTCCTCCCACTAGCACGGAGAACCCCATCCCCTCTCCCCCTGCTCCACTGGGGATCCCCTGCTGGTCTCTCTCCCCTTTCCTTGTCTCAGGACATCGGGGAAGGGACAAGGGGTGGGAGCACTCTGCCAGCTCACACCCGACAACTCCAGGGCTCCTCCCTCTCTCCTAGCGCACCCCATGCAGCAGACTCTCAAGGGATGCCTCAGCACCTGACGAAAGCCTGGCCCAGCTCCACACCTAGGACAGATGCCGAGGCAGCCCCGGGAGAAGACTTTCTGGGAGCAGCGAGCAGCCACGGGCTAGACCTGGCTCACTTTGCCAGGCTCACCTGAGGCTGCAGCACTATGCAGGGCGGCCAGGGCACGTGGCTCAGGTGCCTCATTCCAGGCCCTGCTCTGGGGCAGCTCCGAGGGGAGCAGCTGTTCCAGAGCATGACAGCTGGGGAATTTGGTTTTCCCTTTGGTGGATCCTCGCACCGACAGCCACTCACACGCTGGCACCTCCCACAGACACCCCTCGCACCGACAGGCTGTGACACG
>VOCT01084209.1:0-10397 GCA_007922175.1 Pelusios castaneus | reverse complement strand
CCTCTATGTGCTGTTCCCCAGTGTTTTGAATCCTAACACCTATTTTGATTTGCTGTTACAGCCTGACCAGATGCTATGTCATACACTCCCCTGCATTTAATTTCCTCCCACTCTGTAACTTTCCTATCTTCAAAGCATCTGACGAAGTGGGATTTTCTCCCACGAAAGCTCATGCGATAAATAAATCTGTTAGTCTTTAAAAGTACCACAGGACTCTGTTGTAATCCTACTTCAAATATCTGTATCCCAGGTTATAAGGTAATGTTTAAATGTTTGCTCTTTAACTATAAAAATATTTGCAAAGTCTGTAAGCCCCCACAGTCAGGAGAGACACACTACTGAGTATGAAATACAAGAGGTTTACCACAAGAGGTGTTATCTCCTTCTTAACAAAAGAAGGCCTATAGACATCAGATAGCCACTGCTTTCTGGCCTGGGTTATCCCTAGAGGACTTATAGATCTTGCATATTGGAACCTAAGTCTGTAACTCATTTGTGTGTGTATGTTCACCTGCTATAATCTTGTAAATAATTCTTGTTTCTTCTTCTTTGTTAATAATTTTTAGTATCTTTATTATAGGACTGGCTACAAGTGTTGTTTTTGGTGTAGGATCTAATGCACAGTTGACCTGGGGTAAGTGACAGCTCCTTCAGGACTGAGGATAACTTGAATATTGTTGTGATTTCTGGTACAAGCATCATCTGTCACAAAGACAAGCTTGCCTCGGTAGCAAGATAGTCTCCTTGGATACTGCAATCTATCTGTGACTCCATGTTCTGGCTGTTATAGTGCTTGAGAAGTTCACAATTGATACTTTAGTGAAATCTAAGTATGGAATACACAACCAGCCCGGTTTGTAACAGTCTGCCCCGAAGTTGGTAGTCATCAGTGGCACTAGAACACATTTTATACTGAGGGTTCAGAAAGTCATTGAACAAAACTGTAAACACTGTATATTGCTTATATTGCATATGAGGGAAACAACTTCAAGCCATGGGGAGTTACCCCCAGCACTCTTAGACAATGTCTACACTTACAAAATTAAGTCGACCTTGTTAAGTCGACTTAACAAATTGACTATACTTTAAGTCGACTTTGTTAAGTCAACTTAACAGCAGAGATAGCCGTTATATTGGTTTTCAGTCGACTTAAGAAAGTCGACTTAGTGTTAATCCCCGTGTACACTGGCCTTAAATCAACTTAAGAAAAGCCCAGTGTGGATGTGGCTTTGTTCAGGTCGACTTAAGCAACCTTAAGTCGACCTAACTTGCCAGCGTAGATGCACCCTTAGTTATAGTACCCCTGGTATTCATGCTCCTGCGCCTTTCCAACCAGAATAATAGACATCTTTCTAAATTTTACAATTGTGCCAGCATTGACTTTCTGCCATGTACATTGGCCAAACCAGACTGTCCTTCATGCAAAAGACACAAATCAGACATCAAGAATGGTAACAATCAAAAACCAATAAGAAAACATGTAAATCTCCTTGGACACTCAATAACAGACTTGAAAGTTGCCATACTTCAGCAAAAATCTTCAAAAACAGACTTCAACGTGAAACTGTAGAGCTGGAACTTGAAAAACTTGAGGCTATCAGACTAGGTCTGAACAGAGACTAGTTCACTACAAAAAATAATGTTCCCTCTTTTGGCATTTCACACTTTCTCATCAGCTTTTTTGAATGGGCCTCTTCCACCCTGATTGAATTGACCTTGTTAGCACTTGCCCTTCTCATAAGTTGTAACACACCCTTGCATATGTATCTATACATAACACACTGAAATTTCCACTTCATACATCTAGGGATGTGGGTTCCAGTCCATGAAAGCTTAAGTCCACCAATTTCTTTTTTAGTCTTGAAGGTTCCACAGGACTTCTCAATGTTTGCTTTCTACAATTGCAGGTATAGGGACAAGTGGATAAGGGGCCTGTGAGAAAGACGCAGGGACAGACTGTGGATTGAAGTAAAAGGAGATAGGTATTAGGGGAAAACTAGAGAGGGAAGAGTAAGGGAAAGGAAATTTTAAGTAGCTCAGCAATGGGTGAAGGGAGCCAGACAAGTATAGGTATCAGGATGGATGAGAGAAGAGGGAGCTCTTCTATCCAAGTAGCAGAAAGTGCCTGGACAAGGGGTCTAGAGGAGGTTTCCAAAGGCAGCAAGTGTGACAAGGATGAAGGAGGGGACCAGAGAAAGGCCCAATCACAATCAGAGGAGCATCTCTGTAAAAGATAGGAGCCTGGTGAAAGGCTTCAAGTGCAGTCACATTAGTATTGGAGCATCAGATAAGAGAACTGGGAGGCTGCAGGAGGTAGTATATTCTCCCCCTACCTGCTTCTTCTTAAGTATTACCGTGTTATTTTTCACTAGTTCTTGTATGTATATTTTGAAGGGTCACCGTGCAGTGATGAGGAACTTAAACTCAGCTATGGGAACTTTGGTTCATTAAGGAGAAGGGCCCCTCTTCATTCCTTTATATGAAAACTGCAGGAGTGGTGAGAATTGCTCACAGAATCACTCCACATCTTCGCAGAGAGGCCCCAACAGATCAGAACAGACTTTTACAGAATAAAAGCTTAGAACTAAATTTATATCTGTGTAATGCAAACAAAAGGGCCTGATGCTAAGTATTTAATCAGCAAAACTTTAGCTGATATTACAAATTGCTTTGAGGTGCTTACTCTCACCAAATTTAGTCCTGTCCTCCCATATCTACCTGATACAGAGCCTAACTGGAATCTCATTTATATTGGTTTGACATTGGTGTAACTCCATTAACATCAGCTAAGTTACTTCTTATTTAAGTGTGAGACAAACGAGGCCCAAAGTATCCAATATGAGAATAAAAACAACGAAAGTCCCATGGCAACTGAAAGACTAAGAAATTTCTTAGTCTTTAAGGTACCACAGGACTCTCATTGTTTTTGCTATATACAGACTAACATGGCTACCCCTCTGGAACTTATCAATATGAGAATAATACTCAAAAAGCATTATTAGAAAATTCTCCCCAGAGAGACTTGAAAAGGATTAAAACTTGCCATCAAAGGCTGCAGGGCCAGATGTAGAATTTTTAATTATTTTCAAGTGGTAATTATGTAACTATACAAATTTATAAAACCACAAAGGTTTCTGATGGTTTCACTGATATTTTTGTACTTTTTGTACACAGTAGAGGCTTGGTAGAGCAGTCGCATTGGAAACAGAATATGCATGTCATATGACACAAGGTAGACAATGTCATTTGATGTAGCAGTAATTCATGGAAGTACTGCCAAAAATTAATTTGAGGGCAAATATTAAATTCAAACTTTCACTTTTAGCTGGTACCAAAACATCTATGTCCACCTTCATCCATCCTGTTTTTTGAAGCAGAAGTTTATTTCAGTAAGAGAGATTGATTTTCCAATAATTTGTAATTGGTTTTGAGCCCAGAACCTGATCACATCCAAATTTTAGGTACTCATAAAAATGTGAAAATGCAATTACTGTAAATACTGATAGACTGGAATAACTTACATTTTTGTGGTTCTTTCAGTGAACTTCAGCCTGGATCATCCATCCAGCAATTGTTATTTTAGTGTAGCTATTAGAAAAAAAAATCGGTTAAGCCAAATTTATTATGTAACACTCAAAACATTATATGTAATAAAGAAATAAAAGCAGATCACCAAAAATCTCAATTGAAAAGAAATTAATATGGATGTCAAAACATTGTGCCCTTGTGCCCTCAAGTAGGTGAATGTTTCTGACCAAGAACACAAGAGGAAAGACTAGTCAAGGAAATGGGGTAAGAGTGACATAGTCTTTCACCGTATCTTTTGCCACAAGCTTCCTTTCCTTATGCACTATATGATATCTCCATTTAAATGTCTCCTTACAACATACTTCTTTTATGAAGTTGTTCCATGAGGATCAAGAAAACGGTATATATGTTGATATGCATTTGTGCATATGTATACACACACAATAATTTGCTATATCATCTGATTGTATTTTCAGTGCCTATTTTAGACCAGCAGTCCTCAACTATTCCATGCCTGTGGCCCCATATTACAAAAGAAGAAAGTTCTGGGGATCGTCCACTTCTTTTTATCAAGCAATAAATAAAGGAGGTTGCTGTGACTCTCCCACTGAAAATCAGTGACTGAGACCATATGCTCCTTGTGGCAGGGACTATGTCTTCCTAAATACAATGCACAGTGCTGGTAACACTCACATTGCTCAATAAATAGAAGAAAAAAAAAAGATAAATAGGATTGTGGGAAAAGATATATTTGTAAAGTGGGTGGGGTCCATATGGATTAAAATCCTCAATTAAATAGATCTTAATTAACAGATTTGAAGACCAGAAGTAACCCTTAAGATCATGTAATCTGACCTTCTTCATAACCCAGGCCGTTTAATTTCACCTGGCCATTTTTACATTGAGTCCGCAAGCTTTAATACTATATGAAATTCCTGTACCATTTCCCTCAGGGATTTTGTTAGGGTAAGTGGGATGACTTTACTTTGAGATTATTACCTTTTGGGAATGTTGTCTTTGATTTCTGCTATCATATTACAATGTCATTTTATTTTAACTGTTTACTATTTCCTAACAGAATAAAAACCAGGGAACAGCTAAATTAACAATAGTATAAACAAATACAAAAAATGCAACGTAATGAGGAATGGATAATTAATTTGCAAACATATATCAGTCATCAGCATTGAACAATTCTGCCATGCATTATGTGCTGTTTTTCAAGTCAATGATAGCTGTATCTGGCCTTAATGAATATTACATCAGCAAGTATTATTGCATCCCCTTAAATTACAGAGAAAATTAGAATAAAAACATCAAGAGTACATATAATAAAAATAGAAAAAAAAGCAAAATAATAATTGAAAGGAACTTATAACATGAGTCTGAAAGGCTCAACAAAATTCTCTTGCACTATACGTGGCTAGAGAGCTGGTGGGGAGCCAACTTCTATGAGCTAATGTGACAAATAAACCCTTCCTCCCACAAAGTTAATACAATAAAAATATGCAAATGGTGAGTGGGTAGTACAGCTGCAGCTTCACCACGTGTGGAGAAAGCAGAAGAGTGAGGGAGTGAACAAGTCAAAGAAAGACAGCATCTGTCACCTCTAACATGTCTTGGGCCTGAGAACCGGACAAATGACCTCAAGGTACATTTGAATTTAATGTTCAGGGAACTTAAAAAAAAAAAAAAAAAAAAAAAAAGCCAACCCCTCCTCCCCTTAATAAAAGGAAATCAGCAACTCAAGAAAATGGGAACAGTTGGTCACCTTAGTAACGTGTGTATTTTGTTTTCTACACATTTGTGTGCATCTTGGGAAAAGTGCCAAGTTCACAGGAAGTGGGGGATGAATACTATTGACCAAAATACAGTGAAGGAAACAGGAAAAATTGGGATCAGCTGGCCCAAATCAGCATACAAAACCACAATTTTGTGGCAGGTTGCTCTAGGTCTCATTGACCTTGGCAGTAATACAAGGGTCATGTTTTATAATGCATGAACTGTCCTTGAACAATTTCTCTAATGTGTTAGGCCCAAACAAGCTTTTCTTCCATATCAACCATATTTATTGTCTTTTTTTTTCCCAAAAGGATTTTTTTGCAGGCCAGCAAAAATCCTGGCCTTTATCCATGTTTCAGTAACCTAATCTTCATCATAAAGAATCTAAGGACACTAACATAGTAAAAAGATTTAATTCCCTCTTATTTGTTGGAAAATCCAGTCACACTCCCAGAGCAATTGACTGAGGCTATGTACACACTACCATTTTTAACGCGCAATAATCCTCTTCCGCATTAATTCTCCCGTGGCTGTTGTTGCGCGAGATCGCGTACACACTATGCTTGCTCTAACGGAACAAAGCCGCCCCCCCTTCTGAGCGCAGTCCTCCAGGAAAGCGAAGGGGATTGTGGGTACGTATCCCAGAGTCCCCAGTATCATCTCCCGTGGTGCATTCCGCTACTGACGCTACCCAGCGGTTGCCAATAGCAACGAGCGCGAATTTCAAATTGAAGCAACCTTCTTCTCGGCACTGCCTTTTCAGAATCGACATGGATTCAGCTGTGATCTTGAATGCTGCCTTCAGCATTGTGAACACAGCCCAGATTCTGTTGCGGTTTGCCTTTGGCTATGATTCGGAGCATGACACGGATGACTCGGTCTCGGATGATGACAGCATTGAAAACCAAACGGACATTCTGATCAGTTTCGCGGACCAGCAACACAGCCTGAACCGCCGTGTTTGGTCCCGGCAGACGAGCACAGACTGGTGGGAACGAATCGTCCTTCAGCTGTGGGATGATGATCAGTGGCAACAGAACTTTAGAATGCGGAAAGCCACATTTATGGAGCTATGCCAGGAGCTTGCCCCTGCCCTTCGATGCAAGGACACGAGGATGAGACCCGCCATGACCGTGGAGAAGCGTGTGGCTATCGCACTTTGGAAACTGGCGACTCCAGACTGCTACCGCTCGGTCGCAAACCAGTTTGGGGTTGGACGCTCGACCGTTGGAGTGGCACTGTCACAAGTATGCAGAGCCATCAACCGTCTTCTGCTCGGGAGGATGGTGACCCCGGGAAACGTGAGGGAGATCATCGCAGGATTTAATGAGTTGGGCTTCCCGAACTGTGGGGGTGCAATAGATGGGACTCACATCCCTATTCTCGCTCCCGACCACCTTGCCTCTGAATACATCAACAGGAAAGGATACTTTTCGATGGTTCTACAGGCACTGGTGGACCACCGTGGTCGCTTTATGGACATTAATGCTGGCTGGTCTGGAAAGGTGCACGATGCACGCATCTTTAGAAACTCTGGACTATTCAGAAGGCTACATGCTGGCACATTTTTTCCAGACGAGAAAATAATTGTGGGCGGTGTAGAGATGCCAGTGGTGATACTTGGGGACCCCGCCTACCCACTGATGCCATGGCTCATGAAGCCGTACACCGGGAAGTTGGATCCTGACAAGGAGCGTTTCAATTACCGGTTAAGTAGATGCAGAATGGTTGTGGAGTGTGCCTTTGGCCGTTTAAAAGCGCGCTGGAGAGCGCTGTATGGCAGGCTAGATCTCCACGAGGACAGGATCCCATTAGTTATTTCGGCTTGCTGTGTTCTTCACAATATATGTGAAAGCCGGGGGGAGAGATTCAGGAACTCTTGGACCACTGAGGCACAACGTCTGGAAAATGCCTACCAGCAACCAGACACGAGGGGTATCCGGGGGGCGCAGCTAAGGGCAGTTCGCATAAGGGATGCGTTAAAAACCCATTTTAGTACTGTTGGTTAAAATTGTACCTTTGAATATAGTTACTAACCATTTCCTATATGTTTCAACTGTTAAAAATTAAGCTTTAGAAATTTTGTGTTTTTCCCCTGTAAACATTCATTGAATCAAAAACCGTTAATGTTAAATTAATGAAACAAATAAAGAAAGTCTGATTAAGTTTAACAAGGATTCAACTTTATTTAATTAACATTGATCAAAACTCGGGTTTGAGGGGAGTAGGGACTAAAGGTGGGTGTAGGTGCGGGACTCAACTACATATGTTGGGGGAGGGGTTCTGTTAGGGTTACACCATGGATGTCCATGGTGGTCTAAAAACTGTCTGGGGGGGGAATGTGGCGTGGATGCACTGAAAGGCATATGAGGCTGATGATGGGGGGTGCGAGCCTGTAGCAGACCGACCATGGTCTTGAGGAGGTTGGTCTGCTCCTGCATGATGCCTATCAGGGCATCCTTCTGCTGCTCTCTCCTCGCACTGCTCTGTCTCCTGTCCTGCCTGCACTGCCTCCTCCATTGCCTTGTCTCCCTCGCAGAAGCCTCATGGAACTGCATGAGCTCCTGGAAGACGTCTTCCTTGCTCCTGCGAGGCCTCCGCCTTATCCTCCTCAGACGCTCAGCTGCAGCTGTAGACTGTCCACCGAAGGTCATTCCTGTTCAGATATGAAAAATGTAGAATGCCGCTATTGTTCTCGCCACGGTCAGGAGCAAATGATGTTGTTCTCCCCACACATTCCTTCAATACACAAGAGGGGACCTATGGGGGGGCGGTAACAGATTTCCCAAAGCTTGGTACGGGTTGCAGAGCTAGTACAACGGAGAGTTGACTATTGCCACACCAAGTTCTGATCCCGTGCCCGAGATGGCTGAAATAGAGGCAGATCTCACACTGCTTAGAGTGCCTCTGCAAGCGAGAATGCATCTCCTTCATGTTGCCGACTTCAAGCCGGGACCTTACGCTGCAGGACTGTGCGCAGCAATGTTGCCCGCAGGAGTGCTTGCGAGTCTGAAAGGAAGAGTGTCCCTGAATGGTGGAGTGCAAAGGAATGCTCTACCATGTAATTTGAAGAGAAGACTCTGGAAATATTTGGATGACGCGTTCAGTGAGTTGAAAGGGAACGACTACTTGGAAATCGAGGCATACATCGATGACGTTTTTAAGTAATGCTAGTAACACCTTTACAGTTCTGTAAGGAACAGAACTGAGGACACCGAAAACAAAAACCCCTTGCAAAAAAACCATGTCTACGCTGAGCTGTAGCACCTAGAATAGAGGACATTGCGAACGGGACTTACCAGAGCTGCCTTCTGATGATTCCTGGGTAGGCGTGGAGAAGGAATCAGTGGAGCTTGTTTCTGGCTGGGTGGAAAATAACTCCTGGCTCCCCGGGTCAGTGGCTCCGTTCTCTCCGTCCTCGTAGTCTTCTTCTTCTGATTCCTCGTCCACAATTGCCTCGTCGCCTTCTGCTGCCTTCTCTGTTTGGGGTGCAGTCTCCGAGGTGTCTACCGTGCAGTTCGGGGTGGTTGTGGGATCGCCGCCCAGGATCGCCTCCAGCTCCTTATAGTACTTGCACGTTGCTGGCGCGGAGCCAGAGCGCCGGTTAGCCTCTCTGGCTCTGTGAAATGTTATCCGCAGCTCCTTCACCTTTGCCCGGCACTGCAGGGTGTCTCGCTCGTACCCCTTTTCGGTCATGGCTTTGGATATTTGACCGAAAATGTCAAAATTCCTCCGGCTGCCACGTAACTGTGACTGCACGGCGGACTCTCCCCAGATGCCGATCAAGTCCATCACCTCTGCTGCTGTCCAGGCTGGAGCTCGTTTGCTGCGGCGCGACGACATTGCGAGCGAAGCACACAGAGGCAGCAGCACCGAACAGCGAGGCAAAAGGGAGAGTGGTGAATTCAAAAATTCGCGGGACAGAAGAGGAGGTCGGGAAAAATGACGTCACGACGATAGAGTACAGGCGGAAGTGCAGAAGGGATGGAATTTGAATTGTGGGCCATTTCCGTTATATTCACATTGCGCGATAAGCGTACACACACTGGCCATCGCGCAACAACTATTCCGCGTTAGCAGCAACCACGCTCGTTTAGGTGGTTTACATTTTGCGCAAAAAGAAGGGACTTAACGCGGAATAACTGTAAGTTGTGTGTGTACGCTCTGTTTGTTATTGCGCATTAAAGGGCTTTATCGCGCAATAACTTTGTAGTGTGTACAAGGCCTGAGTCTGATACACTAACAGGAGTGTTTATGTTTTCTTGCCGAGTAGGGAATATGACCATCACTGAGATTTGTTTTGGCATGGAAATTCTAGAATAAGGAAGGATTCCTCATCACCAGCACAAAGACAATGGGGATGGGATTCAAAGATGCCCAATTCCAGTTGTCTTTCAATGGAAGTTGTGTGCTTAACTTGTCTTTGTGCCTTTGGAAATCTTTTGAGTAAACAGGCATTGCTTGGGTGATCTATTTTAAAAGGAGTTGTTTGGAATCTCCAAATACATGGAGCATTTCTCCAGAACTACTTTGGCAACTGCAATGTAAGACTGGCTACAGAATACTATATTCTAAGCTGTGTTTGGCTAATACATCTGCTTCAAGCTTATTAGCCACCCTGACCATGATTACCTTCTCCAAACTTGCGTGGACAGAGCCACACCAGAGCAATGCTCTGGGATGGAATAGGCATGTGGAGCATATCTGAGCAGCATTTCACGGCTTCTCCTGCCAGACAGCAGAATCACAGGTATTTAACAGCAGTGTGGGCCTTGCACTCTGCAGAGCATGGGTCAGCATTTCTCCCTCAGGCTATGTCTGCACTTGCACTTTTAAGTCGACTTAGTGTGTCTACACTTAAAATTAAAGTCGACTTAAAGGGGAACTTATAAAGTCGACCTAGAGCGTCCACACTGGATGCTCTAGGTCGACTTTGTGGGGCTAGGTGGACCTTGGGCAGGTCCACAGTGGCGGGGGGGGGAGCACCCCCTGTGTACAATAGGCAAAGGGGGACAGGGACCCTGGCAGGGCAGAGCCCTGTGTGTGACACTGTCTGGATTTAGGGAAGCATTTATGATATTATTTTC
>ML688280.1:12427-25410 GCA_007922175.1 Pelusios castaneus | reverse complement strand
GGTTTGTGTATTGTTTTGTACGTTTATTCGGCTCCCTGCCGCTTGCCCTAACCATTGTCTCACTTTTACTTGCCTCATCAATGAACTGGTCTCCAGCCAGCCTGAGAACCTAACATCAGGTCATATTATGGAGCAAACCCAACCCCATCCATCGTTACCTTCTGTTTCTCATTCAGTGTAACTGTCTATTAACATTTCTTACCAAACTATCTATGTATCTGTCTTTCTGTTATTCTACCCACCCGCACACAGTCCTTTCCAAATTCATTCATCATCCATCCATCCCCCGTGTAGCCCAGCTCTCTCACTTACTTTAAGGGGTTGAGTTCAGCTGGCATTCTTAAGTATGATCTGAGTGAAATTTCCTATTCATACTCTGTCAAAGGTCAAAGAGAGATCACCTGTGTCTTTTCTTTCTTGTCATTTATACACAGGTGTCAGCTCCCAAATCCAGCTGATCCAGTCTGGGGCAGAAATCAAGAAGCCTGGAGAGGCTATGAAACTGACATGTAAAACATCTGGCCACACTTTTACCAGCTATAACATTAACTGGATTCAGCAGCCCCCCCCCCCCCACACCCTGCCCCAGAAAAGGACTGGAATGGATAGGCTACATCAATCCCAGTAGTGGTGGCACTAGCTATGCCCAGGCTTTCCAGGGACGATTCATCATCACCAGGGACAACTCCATCAGCACAGCATATCTACAGCTGAGCAGCCTGAGAACAGATGACACAGCTGTGTACTACTGTGCTCAGCACATACACTGAGGCTATGTACACACGATCAGATTAAAGCGCAACATGGCAATTGCGCTATAAAAAACACGTGACCTTTATTGCGGGAGAGCGCATACACACGTCGCTCCTTGCAACGCAACAGAATTCTTGCAATATCGGGGTTTAGCGCAATGAATTCTGGACACCTATCCCACAGTTCAATTTTCCCTCAATGGGCGCTTGGAATCCTGGGATGACGGAAAGGAACGCAAAGCGCCATGGGTAATCTCTCATTTTCCCATGGTGCACTGTGTTCCCCTTGTATCTTCCTCATTGCCAATAGCAACTCGCGCCTATTTTCAACAGTGCAGTGATGCACTACTTGCCAGCAATCACAATTGCGACAGCATGGATCCTGCTCTAATCTCCACTGTCGCCTTCAGCATTCTAAATACATCTCGGCTGGTTGCTCAGTACGCAATGAGCTCCGAATCAGATGAGGACGCTGAGGAGGAGGGTCTGATCGATGCCCTGCAGAGCAACAGCACCGCATTGCTCAGCTCCTTCACCGATCATCTGCACACGGCACAACGCCATTTCTGGTCGCGAGAGACCATCACAGAGTGGTGGGATCACATTGTTATGCAGCTATAGGATGACAAGCAGTGGCTACAGAACTTTCGAATGTGGAAAGCAACTTTTCTGGAACTGCGTTCAGAGTTGGCCCGTGCCCTGAGACGTAAAGACACCAACATGAGGTCAGCCCTAACTGTGGAGAAGCGTGTAGCGATTGCTGTCTGGAAGATAGGAACTCCCGACTGCTTCTGGTCGGTTGCAAACCAGTTTAGAGTTGGGAGGTCCACCGTCGGATTAGCCCTCTCACAAGTGTGCCGAGCCATCAATCGCTTTCTGCTACGGAGGACGGTGACAGTGGGCAATGTTCGTGAGATTGTGGACGGCTTTGCTGCCATGGGATTCCCTAACTGCGGGGGAGCCATAGATGGCACACATATCCCGATTTTGGCTCCAGACCATCTCACGACCGAGTACATAAACAGGAAGGGCTACTTCTCCATGGTGCTGCAAGCACCCGTGGATCACAAGGGTCATTTTACGGCTGGCTGGTCGGGAAAGGTGCATGATGCCTGCATTTTCAGAAACACTGGACTGTACTGGAAGCTGCAAGGCGGTACCTTCTTCCCCGATCAAAAAATTACTGTGTGGGATGTGAAGATGCCCATAGTCATCCTTGGAGACCCAGCATACCCACTGATGCCATGGCTCATGAAGCCGTACACCGGGAACCTGGATTGGAGCAAGAAGCGGTTCAATTTCAGCAAGGAGCCGCTGCAGAATGACTGTGGAGTGTGCCTTCAGCTGCTTAAAAGGGGGCTGGCGCTGTTTGTATGGGAGGCTGGACTTGGACGAGGACAACATCCCTGCTGTAATTATGGTGTGCTGTGTCCTTCATAACATTTGTGAAAATAGGGGAGAAAAGTTTTCCCCGGGGTGGGCTATGGAGGCACAGCGCCTCGAGGCAGCTTACGAACACCAACCACTAGGAGTATTAGGGGGGTCCAATGAGTTGCTGCTCACATAAGGGAGACACTCAAGGAGCATTTCCATGATGCCCTCCCATAGTTCACTTCAAGGACACATCAAGTGCACCTTATGAGATTTTCACTGTGTACAAATAAAGCCACTCTTCAAAGTTTTTGTTACTGTTTTTATTAAGAGATGAAAGGGGGGGTTGGTGGGAGGTGTTACAGGTGGGTGTAGCTGCGGGTCTCTAAAAAGTAGCTCTGTGAGGGACTGGATGTTGCAGTATACCAGGGGGATGGGTGGCCTTCAAATAAATGCTTTGAAGGACTACGGGGTGTAGGAGGCAGACACGGTTGAACTGTCTGGAGTGGAGCCCGTACATTAATCGCCTGGGTCTGCAGAGCAATTATGCTCTTGAGCAGTTCTGTTTGCTCCTTCATGATGCTTATCAGTTCGTCCCTGTGTTTCTGCCTCCTCTGTTGGGATTCCTCTCTCCAGGCTCGATTCTCCCTCGCGGATGCATCTGTTGTTTTCATCAGCTCCTGAAACATATCCTCCCTGTTTCTATGAGCATGCCGCCAAATGTTTCTCATGCGGTCAGCTGGGGTAGACACCAGCCTTGTGAAGATCGAATCTAATAAAAAAAAATAATAAAGCTATTGTTAACACATAGCATAGATAACCAATGTAACCTTCCAGTAGCACATTCCACTGGAAGGTACAGGGCAGTCAACATCCTATGCTTCGCTGAAGCGGACAAGATACGTCCTAATAGAAACCTTACTGGGGGCTAACATTCTGCACAGGGCACACAGATGGAACCCGATATCTCTCTCCTAAGAGTTCTCCTGCCAGCTAGAATACATATCCTACATGCCACCAGATGCAAGCCAGGACCGTATGCTGCTGCATTGTGTGCTGCCATGGTTCCCAGTGCTGTGCTTTGCAGCTGGCGAGGATGAGTATCCTTATACGGGAGCATAGACACATATGCTCTCCCATCTAACCTAAGTAGTAGGCTCTGGAGGTACATTGAGGAAACCTTTAGTGACCTAAATGCAGATGATTTTTTGACAATCACTGCTTGTGTTGATGCACTTCTAATGAATGCAGAGTAAAGAGCGTGCACAGCGGGGACCGAGACAGCAAGCACCCCCGCCCCGGACAATGATGTTTTAGCAGGAGCCATAGCTGCACGAAAGAGAAACTTACCTGATCCCCCCCTCTGCTGCCTCAGAGGACATGCTGCAATTCATGTCTTGGGTGGACATCTCAGCGGGGGTGGAGAAGAGCTTTTGGCTAGACGCTGTTGTGCTCTCCTGCAGGTCATCCTCCATCTCCCCCTCCTCATTGATCACATCCACATCCTGCTCGGCTCTGGCATTCAGTGGAGGAGGGGGGGCTGATGTGTCCACAGGACTCTTTGCAGTGGTTGTGGGATCCCCACTGAGGATGGCTTCGATCTCCTTGTAGTACCTGCATGTAGCAGGCGCTGATCCCGAACGGCGGTTTGCCTCTTTCGCTCGGTGATAGGTTATTCTTAGCTCCTTCACCTTTGATCTGCGCTGCACAGTGTCTCTATCATAACCTCTCTCTGACATGGCCCGAGAAATTATGCCATACATATAACAATTTCGTCTGCTGCTGCGTAGCTGCGCCTGCACAGCAGACTCTTCCCAGATGCTGATCAGGTCCAGCACCTCTGCCGTGCTCCAAATCGGTGCACGTCTTCCAGGATGGTCCGTCATTGCTAGTGAAGATCGGAGCTGCACTCCACTCCATGAAGAAGAGAACAGGAAGTGAAACAGAGGAGAAATTCGAAAATCCCAGGAATCGAAACAGGGTGGGGACTGTTTCATCACGGCCACAGAGTGGGTGGGGGGAAGACCAGAGAGGACGACTTTGGAATGTTGGGACACTTCCGGAGGCCAATCATTGCACGGTAAGAGTACACACGAGTCGAAAGGCACAACAACTTTTCCGCATTAACTGCTACCACCCTTGTCGAGGTGGTTTTTCTATTGCGCTACTATAGGGCTGTTGACGCGCAACAACCCTATTACACGTGTGTACGCTGTTGTTGTTATCGCGCGTTAATGATTGTTAATGCGCAATAAAGTGATCGTGTGTAAATGGCCTCAGTTGAGAGCCTTAAAAGTCCCTACCTTGATCTACTTTGTAGGATGAACCAACCTACAACTGAAGATAATTATATGGAAATTCCCCTAGCACCAGACTATATTCTATAAATTCCCATAGCAGTGTTGATGACCTGACCTGCCCCTGGCAGCATCTGGGCAGATGTCACTGGGTAACTCGAGGGGGTGGAAGGCCATGAGTGCCGATGAAGCCCCCTTGCTCCATGCTCAGTCGCAGCCAGTACAAAATATTACCATATAGGGAGGTCACTCGGTGCCAGGAAGTAAAGCAGATAACACGTT
The DNA here is from genome assembly GCA_007922175.1 of Pelusios castaneus. Classification (NCBI taxonomy): domain Eukaryota; kingdom Metazoa; phylum Chordata; order Testudines; family Pelomedusidae; genus Pelusios; species Pelusios castaneus. The sequence goes on along the minus strand of ML688280.1, from coordinate 20,708 downwards.
CTGAAAATACCAGTAAAAACCCGGTCAAAGTTTGCTCTCTAACTGAAGCCTAAGAAAGAAGAAGAAGGGGGGGTATTTCCACACTTGACAAGGGAAAAGTACTGACGTAAACAACCTGCATATATAAGGGTCACTGCAACGGGGTGGGGGCCCGCATGATTTGAGATGTGCCTGTCTCCGTGTGCCTGCTTGAGATCTCAAATAAAACTTGCTGTGCTTCTCCGCCCCGGTGTCGTTATTGGTGTTACGGACTCCGGGCAATGAATCCCAAACTGTTGCTAGCCCCGGCCCATCTCCGGGCGTCCTTACCTGCAACAGCAGGGTTCTTGCGACTACTACCGGCCACTAACAGAGAGAGGCAAACGCCTTTGTATGATGACTACTCTTATTATCCAGTGTCACTATTCTTATTTCCCCAGGCAATCAACTTCAGCGGGTGGGCGGCGGGCGACCCTGAAGGATTCCTGCATGGACTGAACAAATAAATCAATAGCGAGAGACTTTTTTAAGGGCAGGTTTATTATCCGTTGAAGCATCTCTATGCATGATGCAGGAAAAGGAAGAGGAACTAGGGAGAACAATCCTTGTGTTTGCTTCAATCTCCTCCTTGCTGTGTGTAGCTCCTGAGTCCCACGGGCTGGGCAATTTGTTTTTAAACGAACACAAGGGGAGGTTTTTATGTGAGCTCGCACTGGCTTCGCCTCACTGTGTCCCTCGCACAGTAATACACGGCCGTGTCCTCGGTCCGCAGGCTGCTCATGTGTGAATAGAAACTGGAGCTGTCCTTGTAGGCCGTGAATCGCCCCTGGATAGTTGGCGAGTAGCTGTTGCTAGAGGATGTATAATAGTAAATCAGCCACTCCAGCCCCTTTCCTGGAGCCTGGCGGACCCAATTCATGCCATAGCTGCTGAGATCAAAGCCGCTCACAGTACATTTCAGTTGAGTGGATTCTCCGGGTTTCTTAATTTCCGGGCTAGACTGGGTTAGAAGAACCTGTGACCGGGCCCCTGGAGAGAAAAGAAAACGGGTGGTTACAAGTCAGCTTTGAAAACAGCAGTTAAATAACACAGACACAGAGCATTGAAGAAGATGGGCAGCTGGTTAGAGGCTGGTTGAATAAATTCTTAGCATGATTCCCTTTATTTCAGTGTCTGTCCATGTAGGCGGGACTGTAGCAGAGGCGGCTTTTGGGGTAGGCGAGGCAGGCGGCCGCCTAGGGCCCTGAGCAGTAAGGGGCCCCGTCAGGGTCAGTCACCTGCTTCCCTAACAGGGGTCAGCATTATGTTCCCTGTAAGCTCCGCGGGTGCGCGGCCGGTCACACCCCCCGCGCAGCACTGAGGGTCCCCCGTACAGACCGGCAGCCCCCGCCGCCCCCTCCAAACCCCCGGGGCTACGGCTTTGTCGCAGCAGATCCGGCCTGCGCCCGGCCTCTGGGCTGGCCCTCCCTGCCCCCAGGGCGGAACAGGCAGGCTGAGGGCCGGGGCAGGAGCGTGGGCCTGCCTGCCTGCCCCATGCAGCCGGGGCAGCGGGATGGCCGCGACCGGGGCGGGCTCCCGGGCTCCCACCCGCTGGCCGCCTTGACTGCTGGGGCCGGGGTCGGCTCTGCTGCACCGACGGCCTCGGCCTCCCGGCACGGGGCCAGGATCGGCCTCCGGGGTTTGCAGCACCCCGCCAGCAGCTTCCCGGGGCCACGGTCGGGTCCCCCCTGCCAGCGGCCTCAGCTTCTTTCTCTCTTTTCCTTCTCTTTCTTCCTTTTTCTTTCCTTCTTTCTCTTCCTTCCTCTTTTCTTTCTCTTCCTTCCTTCTCTTCCTTGCATTTCTTTCTCTTCCTTCTTTCTCTTCTTTGCCTTTCTTTTTCTTTCCTTCATTCTCTTCCTTCCTTCTGTTCTTTGCATTTCTTTTTCTTTCCTTCTTTCTCTTCCTTCCTTCTCCCGGACTCCCACCCGCCGGCTGCCTTGACTGCTGGGGCCGGGGTCGGGGTCGCCTCTGCTGCACCGACGGCCTCGGCCTCCCAGCACGGGGCCTGGATCGGCCTCTGGGGCTGGGGTCTGCACCACCCCACCAGCGGCTTCCCAGGGCCACGATTGGGTCCCCCCGCCAGCGGCCTCAGCTCTTTCTCTCTTTTCCTTCTCTTTCTTCCTTTTTCTTTCCTTCTTTCTCTTTCTTCCTTTTTCTTTCCTTCTCTTCCTTCCTTCTCTTTGCATTTCTTTCTCTTTCTTCCTTCTCTTTGCATTTCTTTCTTTCTTTCTTTCTTTCTTTCTTTCTTTCTTTCTTTAAAAAAAACTTTTAAAAAATTAATTTTAAATAAAAACCTTTCTAAAAATTAAATTTCAATTTAAAATTCATTCAAATTCAATTAATTAAACACAATTAATTAATTCTATTTACAATCACTTTAACTTCAATTAATGCCTATAATTTCTGTCATGTGAGTTTACACAAAAATTTTATTCAGAAAAAGTTTTGCACACGGCTTAAAAATTTTGCACACAAGCCACCAAACCTTAGAGGAAACATTTCAGCAACCCCCAGCACACGTGCCAAATTTGGCACGCGTGCTAATCCTGAGTGGCAGCCGCGCCGCTTAGGCTTCCCCCTGCTGGCCCTGCCCCCCAGCGTGGCCTGAGGGCTGGGGCCACAAGAGCCACCTACCATGGCTCCAGGCTCCCTCCTGCTGGCTGTGATTCCCCGCTCCACCTAGTCCTTGCCTCCACAGCAAAGTAAGTGCTGTGGGGGGAACTGGTTTGGGGGCCGGGGACTGGATCAGGGCCTGGGGACCAGGAGCTGGTGCGGCCCTGTTCGGGGGCCCAAGGGCCAACTTGGTAGCCCGGGGACCAGCACGGGGGCTGGCTCGGGGCCCGGGAGCTGGTGCAGGGTGGCTTGGGGGCCCGGGGACCAGCATGGACCTGTTCGGGAGCCTGGGGGCTGGCACAGGGGCTGGCTTCGGGTTCGGGAGTGGGCGTGGGGTGGTGAGCCGGCGCGGCCCTGCTCGGGGTCCCGGAACCTAGCGTGGGGGCCCGGGGTCTGGCATGAGGGCTGGCTCTGGGTGCGGGGGCTGGCTCAGGGCCAGGGGCCAGCTCAGGGCGTGGGGGCCAGGGGCCAGCACGGAGGCCAGTGCGGCCTGCCTCAGGAACCGGCTTGGGGCTTAGGCCTTGTAGAGGCCCCACAATGGGCCTTCGCCTAGGGCCCCAGATAGCCTAGGGCCGCCTCTGGACTGTAGAAGGGGGTTTCCTAAAGCACTTGCATTATCTAGGAACACAAGTGCTATTGCCAGTCTCAGGCATCCTAGGAAACGTGGAAACCTCTGAAAACTGACTCCAAGACCGGGAACGGCAGAGCGCTTTGGGAATGAGAGGAGAACAGACAGACAAACAGATAAACTCACAGAAGATGCCAGCCAGTAGAATGACGAGTCTCAGGGGACACAGCATGGCGATGGGATGAGAGCTCAGGCACCTAACTCCCAGAGCCAGAGGCAGAGTTTAAATAGAAAACCAAATCTGACAGTTTTGCATATTCTGGCACGAGACAGGGTGGACATAAATGGTTCAGTATAGCAGGGTGAGGCCGAATTTACAAGTCTGGGGAGTGAGCGGGTCGGGAAGGGCAGAGACAGGACCCTCGGCATGAAATGGGACTCTGAACAGATAGCACTGGAAGAACTCCTTTCTCCCAGCCTTAGGACATTGCCTGGAGAAAGAGACATTTCTTTGCTTCGTCTTGTGGTAGATTCTGTCTTGTGGCCCTGAGCCATGACCAGTTCATGGTGCTTTCTAATGTACACTCCCTGCCGAAGGCCATAGCATGACTGCTCTGAACAGATGTTAGAAATGAACAATGGAGTAGGCACAGGTCCCATAAGTCTGTCTACCCCGTTTATGGGGATGGCCAGGGTGGTTCTGTATAGGGCGCGCTCCATGAAGGTGTGTTTAGTGGTTAAGGCTCTGGGCTCTGAACCAGGAGCTCTGTGAACTTTCTGCAAAACCCCTAGGCTGAGATTTCAGGGCAGAGAAAAGGAGGAAGGAGCCCAGATTGTACTGCAAAGATATGGGATCTGAATGAATTAACTGCCTTGATGACTTTGAAAATCCCATCCTAAAGATGGCTTTTTCAAATTTTGGCACGAAATCCTGAGTACTAGTGGACAGTATGTCTCACAAGGTCTATAAGAGCGATCCTGGTAATATTCAGGATGCACAAAATATTCCTTGAACTCAGCCCTCACATGTGCTTATGTACCACAATGATGCCTATAGTTTTGTGTGTGTGTTTTATTAGGTAATCAAACAAGAGAGAAAATGTTCTCCAGAAGCACAATTCACCCTTGTTTATTAGTGTGTGTAAGGGTGGGACAAGGAATATGGCTGACCTCTGAGATGGACAGGGAGGGCGGGTCAGTCCCCACTAAGGAGGTGGGGCCAGGAGCTCCAGCCCCACCAGACAGGAAGCAAGGGGGTGGGGCAGGATAGGGAAGTATAAAAGGATAGCCCTCTCCCTCAGGTAGAGGCCAGTAGGCACTGAGAAATCACTGTGCTGCCTTACCCCATAGCCATAAGCCCTGCCAGGCTTCTAAAGAGGCCAGGCCCAGACTCCCTACCACCTGGGGCCCAGAAGACTACACCGAGTGGCTGGTGCCTGACTGGCCAGCGGAGGCACCAGGCCCCTGGGACCCGAAGGAGCAACCCTTCACTGGGGAGCCAGTTGGCCAGCAGCCTGACCCAGAACCTGGGGAGCTGGAGATGCCGACCAGCCCCTGTGACCTGGAGGAACAGCCTGTAGCCCCGGAGCCTTGTGGACTGCAGCTGCTGGTGGAGCCCTGTGACCTGAAGGAACTGTCCTCCCCCGAGGACCTGAGTGAGATGCTGCCAGCCCTGCCCCCACTGGATGAAGCTGATGGGTTTGGCAACTTCCCCAGGCATCCCATAGGCACCCAAACCAGGTACCCAGGGGAAAGGGAGTGGGGAGAGCAGCTTAACCCAGGGACCACCTTGCAGGGTTTGGAATCATCGGCCACTGGAGCAGTGTGTTTTGGTAGAAGCCCCTCTGCCCCACGACGTAGGCACCCTGCTGCTACCAGGAGCATCCATCCTACCATAACCACCAATGGCTGTGAGTTGTGTGCCTTATCCTGTGTGACCCTGTTACCTAACCACGAGATTGGTATTGACTTTCTGTGCTGCCTGCTGAGGGCTGGCAGGCCTGTTATATAGAGAGACTCGCCCTCCCCAGGGCTAGAGACTGCTGCCTGCCCCACCCTGCCTGAGGGCCGGCAGGTGTTTTGATTAAAGTGTGCAAATTTGTGATCAAGTCCTGGTGTGCAAAATTCCAGGGTAGACTCCACTGACTCTTTGCATCGTATCTCCTGAATTTTCCTTTTTAGTTAATTGGTTGGGTATGGAAAAGCACCTTAAGATGGAAAATTAAGTAATAGAAGATTAGGGTTGGGAGGGACCTCAGAAAGTCATCTAGTCCAAGCCTCTTCTCAAAGCAGGATCAAACCCAACTAAATCATCCAGCCAGGGCTTTGTCAAGGAGGGCCTTAACAATTGCTTAATATGGAGATTCCACCACCTCCCTGGGTAACCCATTCCATTGTTTCACCACCCTCTTAGAGACAGATTACATTTTTACTCAATAAATAAGAGGGTCTCCACTTTCTCAGCATTGTGGGTTTTTCATGATCAATGTACACTTACAGAGGCCGAAGCTCAGACAAAGTCCCAGAGACTTTATCGCCCTCTGTTTCTAAACAGCTCTGTTATGGCAGTGACCACTGACAAGGAACAGGAAAGAGATTTGCATAGGTGGTTTTGGTGCTATCCTCCAAAGTGGGTTTCTGATCTCCATCTCTCACACAGTCATACAGGGCTGTGTCTTCTGCATCCAGGCTGCTCACTGGCAGACACAGCAGGCTGTTGGTGTCGTCTCTTGATATGGTGAATTCACCCTGTGGCGGAAAGTCACTGTAAAACACAGTGAGACTACCAGCAGGATTGTAGATCTGTGAGACACCCTCTAGTCTTTTCTCAGGGGCCTGGTGGAGCTGGATCATGCCATAATTGCTGAATGTGAATCTGGAGGGTTTATATGAGAGGCAGAGATATTCCTCGGCATTTGAATGCCCACAGCATATTCTACCAGGCATCTTAAAATAAAGACAGGTAACAAACCACGTTCAAAGCCCATGGGAGTCACTGGGAAGGATGGCCCCTTTGAGGTGCTTTGGGGCAGGGTTTTGTAGAATGTGCAACATCTCCAGTACCTCCAGTGACAAGTTCCAGAGGGGTAGCTGTGTATGTCTACTTCATCAAAACAAACAAGGAGTCCTGTGGCACTTTAAAAACTAACCTGCAGTGAGTAATAAAACTAACCTTCAGTGAATATTGGGGGGGGGGGGGGGGAAATTACCCTGAAGGGTGCTAAAAAGAAAACTGGGTTCAGCCACAGTATCATGAGGTTAATGCTGAAGAGTTTTCTCATGCTTAGACATCCTGATCAGCTCCACACCTTCTGCCAAAGTTCTAGAGTCAGAGAGAACAGAGTATTTATGTGGACATGGAATTTTCATTGTTTCCTCTTTATAGGACAAGTTTTAGGTCCTAGCTTTTAAGAAGCTCTGTATCCCAGAGACAAGATTAGTGGAAAATGGTTCTCTGACTAAAGAAGTGTTTCAGTGTTCAGTCAGAAATCATTTCTGCACTGTTCCCTTGAAGAATATTAAGTTGAATTCCTTATTGATTGTTCTTCCTCTAATGTCTGCTTTCAAAGTATGAGATTCTCAGAGGAATGGTCATTGCTTCTTGAATGTCTGAAAGGTCACTAGAGAGAAGAGGTAGGTGAGGTGATATCCTTTATTGATCAACCACTTTTTCGCAAACGTAGCTATTCCTTTCTCCAAAGAGTTCACAAACTAGGTATGCATCTGTGCATTGTCCTCCGTTCACCACAGTACCTATGTGTGTCTTTCTGTTTGTCCCTATATTTGTAATCTGTCCCTTCTCTTTAAAGTCTGGGATGTCAACAGTTGATTGTGGGGGCTGCCATAAACAGTCATTGCTATTTTAATTATTGTTCTTCATATAGGGAATGTGTTTATAACCTCTTCTTCTTCAGAAATTGCTTGGGTGACAGTTACACCAGTCCCAATGACTTCCAATTTCACTTTTGCTCCTAAACCACTTAGTTGCTTTTTATTAACATCACATCTAACTACAGCCTCATTGTTCAAGGCACTGCACACGTCTTTGTAATAAAAAGACAGTTCCTGCACCTACAAGACTGTAGTTTTCATTTAGGAATACAACACAGATTAGAAAGCTGAAGGTAATATCAAAGAGAGTGTAATTAGCAGAGCTCACAGCACACTAGCTCCAGAACAACTGTCCTTTATAGCCTAGCTGTGATGACACAGGTGGATGTTACTGGGGAATGGTGCAGGACTAAAGAGGGATAATGGCCATGCTGATTTTTACAGGGAGCTCCTTCTGTGCCATGAGGTATTTGTAAGGGATTGGAGCACTGTGACAAAAAATCATGTCTCACACAGTAATATTTGGCAGTGTCTTCCTCTCTGAGGTTGCCCATCTGCAGATAGAAGCTGGAGCTGTCCTTCCAAGCAGTGAATCGCCCCTGGATGATAGGTGAGTAGAAGATGCTAGACTGGGCATAATAGTAAACCAGCCACTCCAATCCCTCCCCCGGAGCTTGTCTTATCCAAGTCATGATAGATTTGCTGTGATCAACCCCTGTCACATCACATTTCAGATTGGTGGACTCTCCTGGCTTCCTCACTTTTGGTCCTGACTGAGTCAGGACAACCTGTGAGAGAACTCCTGAAAAAGAAAATTAGCAATATTTGAAAAGTGTACTTTAAAAAATATCTATTTGTCTGTGCATCAGCAAGAATGATGCATCCTTCTGCCACCCATTCTATCTTCTCTTTGCATACTTGTTAGCTAGACCTCTCTCTGTCAAAGGTTCCTTTCACCACCATTATCTTGTAGCTTAGGATTAATTTTTATCTTAGTGTAGCAATGAGAGAAGCCTATATTTGAACAACCATGTTATCTGTTGCAGAGAAGGGTAGACTAGCTGTTCAACCCCTTTCTAGTTCAGGAGCATTCTGTTAAACCTATGAAGCAGGTACAGATATGTGAGTTCAAAGTGCTCTCACTCCATGGCCGAACAAAACCATTTCAGACATGACTCGCAATTTCAACAGGTTTCAAATACAAAACAATTTAAATACCAAATACCTGATTTTCAAATTAAAAAAAAAAAA
>VOCT01084189.1:0-27050 GCA_007922175.1 Pelusios castaneus | reverse complement strand
TCACCCTGTTGTAGTCATGTTACGTAGTAGTTTCATTCTATTATGTACGGTGTCACTTTTGTCCTATAGACTGTGAAATTGGGGAAGCCTAACACAGCGTTTTAATGTGCAATTTGAAAATGCATATAAAGGTAATAGGGCCCAGCACTGCACAGGGGGTGGAATGTAAGAGGAATAGAAGATTTTGTGAAGGTGAAGCATTAGTGGGCGGTGGGGGCCCCACAGACACATTTCCTCGCTGCTAAGCTCTGTAGTAAACAAAGTAATCAAGTGATAGTTTGTAAAAGTTCTAGTGTTAAGTAGTTTGTAGGTTTTTGATAGTAGCAATTGACACCAATCAGCAGCAGTCTATGTGACCAGGAGTCGGGCCTGATCACCCCTCCTTCTGAGTAAAGGGGCTATAACAATAGCTCACTCTCAGGCCCAAACTGGACTTTGCCGGAGGATCTTGGGAAAAGAGGCCTCGGACAACACACTCCTCTGCTGAAGCGTGTGTCGCCTGGAGTCCCCAACTGCAGAAGGGGCATAAGCTGTTTAACTTGCATCTTTAATTCTGACTCCAGAAATCATACTGGTATGGGCGATAGGTGATCCACTAAGTAGTTTGTTAGTTAATAAATCCACTTTATTCTGTCATTTGTGTCTCGGTGTTTGTTGCTGCTGAATCCTGGAACCTTGTCCCCCTGGTGAGGGGAATATTACATTCCCCCCCCACACACCCTCACATAAGGGGGGGGGCAGAGGGAGCCCTGTGCTGAGGACAACGGGGCACCTGTGAGGGTTCTGTGGGGTGCCAGGCTGCCCCATCCCTGATTGATCCCATGGGCCTGTTTCTGGGGAAGTGGCGGCAGAAGGAAGTTGCGTCTTTGCACCCAGCCCAGCCACCTTCGGAGTGGGGCAAAGGGGGTGATGGCTCTTGCATGTCCCTGTGTGGATCCTGTGATGGTGTGAGGGTGGTTGGACTCCTCGCGTCAGCTGCCAGAGGGGGGAGGTCCCTGCTCCACCAATCCCCACCCCATGTTCATTGACAGCATGGCCCGGATAACCCCTTCTCTCTGCTGGCCAGTGTCACCTGCAGTGACCCCAGGCCTGGTCCTGTGACGCCTCCACCCAGGTCAGCACCAGCAGCAGTGGCCTCATCCTCCAGCTGCTTTGTGAGTGGCCCCAGCTGTGCCTCAGCCTCCTGGCTCCCCTGCTCTGTTGGGCCACTCACCGGGATGTCTGGGCTCCAGCCTCCTGTGACAGAGCCTCACAGGAATTGTGCTCTGGTCCTCTCTTCTCCTTGCGGATCAGGACTCTGCCATGGTGGTGTCTGCCCCACTCCTCCCAGGCCTCCACACAAGCAATGCAGCCAGCCCCCAATTCCAGCCTCGGAGAGTCTCTATATGCCATGGGTTCTCACAGGACTCATGAGCTCTGGACTCCGCTTGGCACAGACAGACAGGACCAAATCATCTTGTGGGGGGCCTGTCTCCACATCCATGAAGTCGTCTCCATCATCTGACCCCGAAGGGTTTAGCACTCCTGCTCCATCAGGGACTCCCCCTGTGGAAACCCCCCTAGTGGGATACTGGTAAATCCCTCCATGCCCCCAAGGGGCCAAGCGCCCTGCTTCCACAGTCAGACCGATTACTAGGTAGTGTTAAAGTCAGAAGATTTATTAGTTCTCAGGATCACAGCCAGGGGCGGAATTTATAAGAGGTCCCCCCCCCCCCCCAATTGGCCGCTCTCTGCCTTCCTGATGAGGCAGGAGTGGCCCCCCACAGAATCTGGATTGGGTTAGGTGGGGTGGGAGGGAGGCTGGATTTTTGGAGCTGCCTTCCCCAAGGCATGCTCCAAAATCTGCCATGATCACAAGGTAGGAAAACTTTGTTGGCAGGCTAATTAGAAGTTACAGCAACGACCACCTGGGGGCCCCCCTCAGGGTTCCCCCCTATTGCATCGCCCCTGGAGGACCTGAACCTGTCTGCTCATCACCTCCCTTCAGATGCCATTTGTCAGTAACTTCAGACAAAGCCGATCTGGTTTGGTGAAGTGAGGCAGGCTGGGAACGGTCAGTAAATAATTAGAGCCTCTGCGGGTTTGATGCCAGCTCCCTGCATAGCACAGACCAGAGACACCCCAGTTCCCCCTATGCCAACCCCAGGGACTTGTGCTGAGTGAAGAATCTTACAGAGAGTCCCCAGCCTGGTTCTGAGATGGAGAGTCCGGCTTAGCTTGAGGGAGCTCATCCCAGGGCCATTCACCCTCGCTGGTACCAGCCTGCATTGTTTCCAGCTGGGTGTGTCAGCCTTTACCTTACAGCCATGCCTTGCTGGGCCTTTCTGCACCAGATTGGGAGCTCTCCCATGCCTGGGACATTTCCCACAGAGGCGCTGACGGGTTAGTCTCAGCAACCCCAGTCATGACAAGCTGGATGCATGGAGCTCTGCCAGTTGCTCCCTGCAAGGCATTTCCTCCTCCTCATCCATCATGTCTGTGTGATTTAATGAATGGTGAATCAGTCATCACAGAAAGTCCCACAGCTCAGCCAGTGGCTTCTCAGCACCTGGAACATCTTCTAGAGCTGAACCATCCCTCACATCCGCCCATGTCTGCTACACCCTTGAATCAACTCACTTCTCAGCCTGGATTAGCCAGTGACCCAGGGTCAGGGATCTTCTTGCAGAGTGGGAGCTCGGATTCTACAGACTGGTTCTTTTCTGACTTGGCTTCTTCAAGGAGTGTCACAGGATGCACCCCTAAGGTTGATCTGTGTATCATAATATGTATGTGTATATATCATGTATGTGTAAAGATTTGTTCCATGGCTCAGTTGGAGGCACAGTCAGAGCTATCTCCCAGCATGTAAACAGTCAGCACTGCAAGCACACATCCAGAGAAAACAAGAGTGACAATGAGCTAACTAATGTCTGTAGCACCTTGGCTGGGGAGAGGGAGAAATATCCCACCTTTTCTGAAAAAAGGGAATCACTGGGCCTCAAGCAAGAGGAGTAGTCACATTTTGCCTCCAATACGTCAGAGAAACTCCATCTTGAAATATCTCTACCTACAAGCAAAGAGCCCTGCCCAGACTAGGGCAGAGCCTCTCTGCAAAGCCGTCATCAGCCAGCCAGACTGGGACTGGTCTGGATTCTTCCCTCAGACTCTGTTCTCCAGAGGATGCTCATGTCTGTCTCCAGTCTGGATCCAACACTCCTCCGTTGCTCCGGTACCAGTACTTCTGTCCTTGCTTCCCCATGTGAGTGGACCTGGGGGCTCCAGTCATGGATCCATTCCTGTTTCTCTGACCCTGTCTCTCTGGGAGCCAGATCTGAGGCCAGGTTGGTGCCTGGTGAGGAATGACCCTGTCACTGCGTTGCAGAGCCTGCTCCTTGGCACCCAGCACCTGTCTCCCATCAGCGGGGTCTGGGCATCTCTGTTCTGCCACCCTTGGCCCTCAAGGCACGTGGCCTCCATCCCATGTATGGGCTGACATCCTGTCACTTGCTGCACCGATATGGCCCCTCATGCAGGGAGTGCCTACTCTTCCCTTCCGGGCAGTCCTTGTTCCATCCCAAGCGCGTCTGTGCTTCGTGGCTCATTCCTGGGTGTGCCAGCATGGCACCGGCCTGTCGCCTGTCACTCACTGCACCAGCCACTCCCAAGAGTGCATCCTGCACCCTGCTCTGCTTCTCTGCTCCCAGCACCTGCTCTCTCAGTCCCAGGTCAGCTCCCTTTCACCACCCTGGGTCCGTTCTCCCCAGGCCATTCCCATGTGTCCTGAATCCAGATCATCCACCTCTCTAGCACAGTCCATGCTCCCTGCTCCCAGTCTGTGCCTGCTCACTCATGGTCCTTTCTGCCTCCTCTTGGCTCCCTTTCTTTGCCCTGTGCTGGAACTGGACAGCAGTCTGGCTCCCATCTCTCACTCAGCCTCTCCCCTCAGTGCAGCCCATGTTCCCTCCTGTCTTCCTGTTTCTGAGAATTTAAAAGGAGTACTCAACATGGCGGGAGTTGGCCAATGCCTCCCATCTGAGATCTCCTTAATTCATGTGTATGATCATCTGTGGCGGAAATGGCCAAAGGACCCTTCCCATAATCCCATGGGATGGTGGCCCCAATCCCAGGTGGATGGAGGACCTTCACCCTTATGTGTAACAGCTTCTCCAGCAACATCACTGTAATCTCTGGCTCTAGGAGGAGTCAGAACTTGTGACCAGGGAGCAGCTGGAGCTGTCCCCCAGGAAGTGTACCCCCATGCTGCTGAATGTTACCTGGGGTGATGCCAGCACCTACCAGTGTGAGGTCAGGAACCTTGTCAGCACAGTCTGAAGTGACCCCAGCACTGTGACACTGACCTGTGAGTTACTGCATCCCCATCCCCCAGCTGTGCCACCCTCTGGCCCCACTAGCATCACCCGGCCACGGAAATGTTGCTACATCTAGGATGGGGCATAGCACCTGTTTATCTCTTGACTGATGGTGCCCTCCCGCCTCCAATCCTGTCCCTCTCCTGTCCAGTTTTTCCTGGATGTGATAGCTGATGAATTCCTTCTCCAAATGGTTACCGAACCAATGAGAGGGGATGCCATCTTAGATTTAGTACTGGTGAGTAGTGAGGACCTCATAGATGAACTGATTGTAGGGGACAACTTAAGTTCAAGTGACCACGAGCTAATTCAGTTCAAACTAATTGGAAGGATAAACAAAAATAAATCAGCGACCAGGATCTTTGACTTTAAAAAGGCTAACTTTAGAAAATTAAGGGAATTAGTTGGGGAAGTGGACTGGTTAGAAGAACTCAGGAACGTAAATGTAGAAGAGGCTTGGAATCACTTCAAATCAAAGTTGCATGAACTATCTGAAGCCTACATTCTGAGGAAAGGGAAAAAATTCATAGGCAAGAGCTATGGACCAAGCTGGATGTGTAAGCATCTCAGAAAGGCGATTAGGAGGAAGTATAGAGCCTACAAGGAGTGGAAAAGGGGAGAGATCAGCAAGGAAAGCTACCTTTTGGAGGTCAGAACATGTAGAGAGTGAGAAAGGAAAAAGTCAAGCTGAACTGGACCTTGCGAAGGGAATTAAAACCAGTAGTAAAAGGTTCTTTAGCTATATAAATAGGAAGAAAACAAAGAAAGAAGAAGTGGGACCGCTAAAAACTGAGGATGGGGTGGAGGTCAAGGATAATCTAGGCATGGCTGAATGTCTAAATGAGTACTTTGCATCTGTTTTCAATGAGAGTGAAGTTGAGCTGGGGGATAGAGGTATGGAAGCTAATGAGAACGAGATCATGAATGTGGAAATTACCATACCTGAGTAGAAGCCAAACTTGAGCTGCTGGATGTGACTAAATCGGGGGGCCCGGACAATCTCCATCCGAGGATACTAAAGGAACTGGCTCATGAAATTGTCAGCCCTTTAACGAGGATTTTTAATGAATCTGTAAATTCAGGGGTTGTACCGTATGACTGGAGAATCGCTAATATAGTTCCTATTTTCAAGAAAGGGAATAAAAATGAGCTGGGAAACTACTGGCCTGTTAGTTTGACCTCGGTAGTATGCAAGGTCTTGGAGAAAATTTTGAAGGTGAATGTACTTAAGGCTATAGAGGATAACAGTAACTGAGATAAAATACAACATGGCTTTACAAAAGATAGTGCCAGACCAACTTGATCTCCTTTTTTGAAAGGATAACAGATTTTTTAGCTAAAGGGAATGCGCTGGACCTAATTTACTTAGATTTCAGCAAGGCATTTGATACAGTTCCACAAAGGGAGTTATTAGTTAAGTTACAGAAGATGGGGTGTCCCTGACAGATGTTACCCTGTGCCAGTTTTCTGTCTACCTTGTTTGTGTGGCCACCCCTCCCAGGCTGCTCATGGGAATGGCTTTCTTACAGCTTCTTTTGTGCCATGGCCCTGCCTAAGGAGGAGCCCATTGTTTCAGCCCTGGCTCGGCGTAGGGTGGACAATGCCCAGGAGTGCAAGACCAGAGTGGCTAGTTTTTCACAAAGGGCATGAGTCACACACCAATACCTGTGACTATGAGTCACATACCTGCAGCCCAGGACTCTGCCCGGACTTGTCCTTCAGCTTTCCCTGCCCTCTCTCCGCCCCTGTAATTCAGGGAGCCTATCAGAGTTACTGGCGGGAAGCTGCCTAAGTTTGCCTTTAAAACCAGACATTTTGGGGCCAGCCCCCAGAATAGGTTCCTGCACTGCCTCCTGGCCTTTCTCCGCTCCTGGCTATGTAATTGAGTGTACCCCCATTTTAAACCCCCCCTCCCACAAACAACGAATCTTCTCCTGAACCATGAGCTATGAACTACGAGAACCGAGTCCTCTCTGCACTCATCTATGCTGCTGCTGCCTCAGTTTCTGTCTTTGCTGCTCTCCTGGGGATTGGTAAGATTCCCCCCTCTCAAACTCTCTCTAAATTTACCTCGGGGTCTGTAACAGAGACCCCCTCCTGCTCCGCAGTTCCCTTGCTGCTTAAAGAAAAGCCTGTGCTGCTGCTAAGCTCTGCCTCTGTATGCTCTGTCCTGGGGCTCCCTGCTTTCAGCTGTTTCCACTGCTGCAGCCACCATCCCCTAACCCCCTCAGGAGCTGTATCCTGGGCTCACACCACTCTGCCCCTGGGACTGCTCCCCCTGGTCAATAGGGCCAGTATAGTATAAAGCGTGCCATTAGGTTTAGTCTTATTAGTTGGTTTAGGCTTAGTTTTGTTAAATTGTATTTTATTAGCTTGTATAAGTTGTAGTCCTGTTAGAATTGAATTTTGTGTCCGTGTTTAGTGGGATACTTGTTTGCCATTACCTGTTATATTGTGTGGCCATAGTTAAGCTAGGTTAAAGATAATTGTTTTACTGTATTGCTTCTCTCCTTTTGTTTTTCCTTCTTTCTGTTGTTCATTATTAGCATAAGTTGTATAGCTGCTGTTAAGTTGTTAAATAAGTGCCTCTGTGTCTTCATCTCTCCCGAACACCCCAAGTCCTCTGCTGCTGTTTCCCCTTCTCCCTAAACTTCCAAAGCCCCTTGCTGCCTTTCTTCTTTGATTCCTCTGTGTTTAGCTTGCAGGCTCCTGAAGACTGCTCTGAGCCTCGCCCTGCAGGGCTTCAGTGCCTCTTGCTGAATCCCTTGCAGCTGTACTCTCCCCCCTTCCTCTGTCACTAATTACTCACCCCACCCCCACCTCTGCTCCTTAACCCAGCCTCTAGGTACACTCTTACAGACTGCCTCTTGCTGCATCCCTTGCAGCTGTACTCTTCCCTCTTCCTCTGCCACTGATTACTCACCCCACCTTCTGAGTGTGCTTCCCTGGTCTGTTCCCCTGCTCACCTCTGCTCCAAGCACGCTCCAGCCCGTCTTCAGTGCCTCCACACCTGGCCAGCAGACTGACTACTCCAGGTCTCCCCCTGCAGGGCTTCAAGGCTTACTGCAGCCTCTGCTGCTGTGTTTTCTTTCCTTAACTCTCTGCTACTGCCTGCCCATACTCCCTGGCCATTTCCCTTAACCTCACTCTCTCATTGATACAGTTGCCTTGTATGTTTATGCTTGTAAAAAACCCCATTGGTTTATATTAATTTACATTGGTTTATATTTAGCTACATTGGTTTATATTAAGCTATATTGGTTTATATTAATTTACATTGGCATATTAATTTACACTGGTTTACATCGATTCCACCACTGTGACACTATACTGTTCAATAGAGAGGCCCATCTCCCAGTACCCCCTATACACCTCACTGCCCCATTCCATTTACCCTTGTTCACGCCCAATAAAAACACTTATTAATTCAAACCTCGCGCGTGTGTGTGTGTGTGGCAGCTGCTCCCCAAGATCCCCTGCCTGCTGGCAGGGTCAGGGATTAATATAAATATAGTAAGGTGGCTAAGGAACTGGTTAAAAGGGAGACTACAGCAGGTAATACTGAATGGTGAACTGTCAAGCTGGAGGGAGGTTACCAGTGGAGTCCCTCAGGGATCTGTCTTGGGACCGATCTTGTTCAACCTTTTTGTTACTGACCTTGGCACAAAAAGCAGGAATGTGCTAATAAAGTTTGCGGATGACACCAAGTTGGGAGGTATTGCCGATACGGAGACGGATCGGGATACCATACAGAAAGATCTGGATGACCTTGTAAACTGGAGTATCAGGAATAGGATGAAATTTAATAATGGGAAGTGCAAGGTCATGCATTTAGGGACAAACAACAAGCATTTTTCCTATAAGTTGGGGACGCATCACTTGGAACGGACTGAGGAGGAGAAGGATCTGGGACTAATGGTTGACCATAGAAGGACTATGAGCCGCCAATGTGATGTGGCCGTGAAAAAAGCTAATGAGGTTCTAGGATGTATCAGGAGAGGTATTTCAAGTAGAGACAGGGAGGTGTTAGTGCCGCTGTACAAGGCACTGGTGAGACCCCATCTGGAATATTGTGTGCACTTCTGGTCCCCCATGTTTAAAAAGGATGAATTCAAATTGGAACAGGTGCAGAGAAGGGCTACAAGGATGGTCTGTGGAGTGGAAAACCTGCCTTATGAGTGGAGACTCAAGAAGCTTGGCTTGTTTAGCTTAACCAAGAGAAGGCTGAGGGGAGATATGATTGCTCTCTATAAATACCTCAGAGGGATTAACATCAGGGAGGGAGAGGAATTATTTGAGTACAGCACCAATGTGGACACCAGAACAAATGGTTATAAACTGTCCATCAAGAAATTTAGGCTTGAAATTAGAGGCAGGTTTCTAACCATTAGAGGTGTAAAGTTCTGGAATAACCTTCCAAGGGGAGTTGTGGGGGCAAAAATCATAACTGCTTTCAAATCTGAGCTTGATAAATGTATGGAGGGAATGATATGATTAGCCTATTTTGGAAATTGACTGATATTTGGCTACGTGTGGTGGATATTCAAGTGGCCTAAGAGGGGAGAGTACGTGGGGTGGGTTCTGAGTTATTACAGAGAATTGTTTCTTGGATAACTGGCTGTTGAGACTTGCCCACATGCTCAGGGTTTAACTGATCGCCATATTTGGGGTCGGGAAGGAATTTTCCCCCAGGGCTGATCGGCCTGGGCTCTGGGGGCTTTTCGCCTTCCTCTGTAGCACAGAGCATGGTTCACTTACCGGTGAATTGTCTGTATCTTAAAGTCCTTAAATCATGATTTAAGGAGGTAAATAACTCAGTCATAGGTTGGTGGCCAGACGATCGTCTATGAGTCTGTGAGTCTCTCTGTGTAGATGGCCCAGACTCCACCAGCATAGACCCACCAGGACCCACTGACTTGCCTCTCAGGTCCCCTCTGACCCTGATGTTTGCTGCCAACTCCACCCCAGGTCTGAGCTATTGGTGGTTTGTAAATGACATTGACACGACCGGGAGCAGTTGGCTCTTTAACCCCCACAGCCTTGGATCAGCTGGGCACAAGAGTGCCAGGCTCACAACTCATAACTGGCCTCACTACTAGTGTGAAAATCAAGGTGCTGGATGAGTAGCCGGGCACCATGCCCCACACCAACCTCTATCTCAGGCGCTCATTACCTGGGGCTCCATCACTCTGTCTAGTGACTCCCAGGCCACTCCAGATCTGTCATGTCCCCAGCTGGGTTCCCTGTCGGCCTGGGACATCTCCTGTTGCCTGTCACTTCATGCACCCACCCTGCAGGTCAGCACCATTTCTGAACCCTGGGCTCTCCCTGTCTCTGCAGTCAGGTCTGGGGTCTTCAGGTCTGTTCTGGATTCACCCCTCAGGCTGTGTTCCCCAGAGGATGCTCCCAGCTGTTTACCATCCAGATCAGACACTTGCTGTCACTTGTCACTGCTGCACCAATCCTGCTCCCTGTGCTGGGCTCTCTGCTATTTCACCATCTCTATAGCCACATCCCTCTGCGCTCTGGGCCTGTCTAGCTTCCTCATTGTCTCCTGTCACTCACTGACCAATCCAGCCACCAGCACTGCCACAGACCTCACAACCAGACCAAACAATCCTGAGATCAGAATATAAATCACCAGACTCAAATCTAGCTCCTGGTCATGGCTGTGTCTTCACTTCCTGGACCCAGCATTTTGGCTGGATGCAGTTTCCCCTGTGGTGTCTCAGGTTACTGGAGCCATTGGGGGTTGCCATAGTGATAAATGGGAGGGTTGTTAAGTGCTCAGGTAAAGTGCCACAGGACTCTGTTGTTTTTCTACAATAGACTACCACGGCTATTACTTTGGAATCAGGTAAACCTGCGTGTCTGCTGGCAGTCCTGGCCAGACATGCTGAATAAAGCTCAGTAAGGGAAATCTGAAGCTGCTATGTCTATTGATCATTATTTAATCTTAATACATGACATCCCCCATTCCCCTGTGTCAGTGTCCTCCATCCGCCCTGCCAGGTGCTCTGTGCTCCCTGTTCCCCAGGCCAGGGTTCTGCACTCTATTGCTTATGTCAGCTGATGTTGGGCATTCAGGTGCAATTAGCTCCCAGGTGTTCATAACCCTCCCCCTGCCCAATGCAGTGAGATCTTGGCCCCTCTGGCTGTTTGGCAGGGATGGGTCACGGTTGGGGGATCTGCAGGGTGAGAATAGGTTGGGGGATCTGCCGGGTGAGAATAGCATGGGCAGGCATAGCCCATGTGAGTACTTAAAGATTCGCTCTGCAAATGGCACCCACTGTGTGCCCAGGCTGGCTAGATGAGCCAGGTCTCTGGTGGATACCAGGGACTTTTTCCATTGTTCCACACCCAGACTGGGGCCACCCTGCTGGGGAGGGAATCTGTGTCTGCCCAGCTGCTTCCTCCTTCCTCTTTCTGTGCTGATACTTGTTGTTTATTTCCTTGTGCAAATATTTCCCGTTACCTGTCAGCTCTGTGCTCTTGGTGAGCCAGGGCACAGGACCCACCTGTCAGACTCATGACAGTCCACCCCCCCCCCCCCCAGTCTCTGCTGAATCAGAACTGATTGGAAGAGAGACTGAGCAATAGGAATGGAAAGGCTGTGGAAGACCACCTCCACCGCTCAGACAAGGGTGACAGGATTCAGGCAACGCCCCAGCCTCATCTGCATCAAGACTGGGACACGGAAACATCTCCATTGGCACACAGAGCAGGGAACAGAGATTCTAAGGCATGGACCACACGGAACTCTGGGAGCAGAGAAGCAGGGAAGCAATGCATGGTGGGGAATCTCTGCTCCTGATGTTAATGAATGTACATCTGCACATCCTCAGCTCAACAGTTATCAGACCAGTTCCAGTAATGAACCCTCTATTGGCATCCAAATACTGAATCTGCTGGATTGCATTGTGAGCTCCCTGGAAGGAACACCGCCCTAGCAAGGAATGATCTGTTCCTGTTGTCCAGCCCAAAAAAACCCAAATCCCTGGTATCCTTCCTTGAGCCATCATTTAGCCATAACAAACCTTGTGTTCTACCTTGAACCATTGTTTCTTCCCTCAAAAACCCAAGTTGAGAATAATGTTCTGATGCCTGCATCAAGAAGCTGCATCAGTTTCACTGGGATGTCATCACTTCCTGACTGATCGTGTTGGGGGCTCCATCTTTCTTCAGCTGGACGGAACCTCAGCTACATCAACCCTCTTATGTCCCCCCTCCCAAGTGGTTCAAGCTTCACGGAGTGCTGAGATACCAACTCTCTCTTTCCCTCTCTAATGTGTCACTCTTTTGTGTTTCTGGACTTCCCCAATTTACCCTGCAGCAACTCTTCCTTTACGCCAGCCAACAATCCCTGCAATGCCCAACAATCCTGGGGCTTTGCTCAAGGTGTTACTGCCAGACCAACTGTAACATGGAAGGGGGCAGAGGGACATGCTGAACCTGAGGCATATAAGGGTGGCGGCTGGATGTGCTGCTCGGCCCAGCCTGCTGAGCCCAGAGACATATAAGGGGTCAGCTGAGAGGGCTAAGGGACCCAGCCTGCTTAATCTGTGCATGTGGGTGTTTGTTTGAGTGGTGGAACCCACCCCTGGGAAACCTAGGTCCTGTGGGATAACGCCCATTGGAGGGGACTTGCAGAGGAAGAAGTAAAGCTCTATATAAAAACACAATAGTACAAGTAGTACATTGACAGAATTATACCCCTCTCCCCAGGAAAGTAACACCAATAAATGAGCTCACCCCAACGCCATGGGCAAATCTGGTAACAGCCCTTGGGCTCTGCCCTGGTCATCACAGTCACCCCCAAACCCGATACGATCAGCTCCCAGCTGGGAATGATGTCGTGGAGCCACAGGCCCTGAGCTCTGCCCCCAGCTCCAGAACAGCTCCTAGGGGAGCCCTTCAGTGTTCAAGACCCCAGGATCCCCTTTGTTATGCTGTCTGGAGTGTCTCACTACTGTGATTGCCAGTCTCAGGTCAGAAAACAGGGCAGACACTCTGCTGGTGGTATGTCTATAACAAGATATCACCCAGCCAGAAACAGATACGGACTCCTGGATCACCACATCTGGCTTATGGAGGAATGACAGACAGTACGCTGCAGCTCTGCAGCCAGTCACACAGCCAGGTGACTGGATGTTAGGATGGACAGCTATTAAACCCCAAAATCGCCTTGCCTGACTCATGTTGGGTCAGTGGGTGCTTGGATCTCACTCAAACACTGTGGCCAATTTCTCTAGGAAACTAACTAAAGATTTATTAGCTAAGAGAAAGAAATGAGAGTGACTGAGAGGATAAAGCAGGTAAAATTTGTTACAGGTGAGTCAGATTTGTCAGCCCAAATAACACAGAGATGTACTAGCTGCCAGTTTTCTATAAGTCTCTCAGGGTTGCCCAGAATGGTTTGGGGACCGCTGTCCTTTCTCTCAGAGTCTCCCTGTCAGAATCTATCCCTGCAGAGATGCAAGATCATTCCCTCAAACCCAGGTATATAGAGCTTGTTCCAAGAATGCAAGCTGACCAGCATCTTTACCCACGTGGGCTGAGGTGAGTAGCTAGCACAGACAGGCTGGGAATTTCCTTTGGGGCTAACAGCCCCCTTGCTTTGAAGTGATCATGCTGTTCCACTACACTTCTAAGGCCTTAGGCCCGTTTGATGGACAAGTATCCTGTAAATACCATGTGAGAGTCACAAACAACCTGTCACTGGTTTTCAAGCCATTTTACACATCCAGTTCATATCTCAACACTCAGGCTATGTCTACACTTATTAATTTAAGTCGACTTAGCATGTCCATATTCAAAAATTAAGTCGACTTATAGGGGATCCTGCCAAATCGACCTAGAGCATCCACACTGGATGCCTAGGTCGACTTTTAGGGGCTAGGTGGACCTGGAACAGATCCATAGTGGCAGGGGGGGCACCCCTTGCCAAGTGCCAGGGGGCTCAGCCTTTGCCCCATTGTACCTTGGTACAATGGGGCAAAGAGGGACAGGGACCCTGGCAGGGCATAGGAGCAGGGAGGGCAGGGCTTTGCCCTGCCCTGTGGGGGGGCACGCCAGGCTGTGGCTGTGCCAGCCACCCTGGCAGGGAGGGCAGTGGGGAAGCCCTAAAGCCCCCTAAGTCGACCTAAAGTGGTCTTAGAGCTACTCCACATCCACAGTGGCTAAGTCGACTTTCTAAAGTCGACTTAGCCAGAAAAGTCGACTTAAAAGGAGGTTTAAGAAAGTCGACTTTAATTTTCCTTAAGTCGACTTAAGGAAAATGTAGTGTGGACGCAGATTAAATTAAGTCAATTTAAGTAATCTTAAATCGACTTAATTTCTAAGTGTAGACGCACCCTCACATGCCTGTTGCTCCAGGCCAGTTAAGCACAAGATGCACATAATGTAAACCAGCAAGTTGCAGCTCAGGGAGGACAACTGCACTGATGTTTCCCTTTGATCTGTTGGTTCCCCGACTGTGATGGGAGAAGGAGATGCCACACGCTTGGTTTAATCACAAAAACAGTTTTCTTTTATTTGGGGTGCCCAGTGGGTGAACACAGTAACCACTAGACAAGAAATGGCTATTCTAAGTTATTTCCAGCAGTAAAACACAAAACAGCAATTGTATACTTAGAAAAGCAGTCACTTAGGGGTGGCAGTTTGAAAAACCAGAACAGTGATCTTAAAATCCTCAACTGAGGTAGTACTTAAAAACAACACAGTAATCTTAAAACACTTAACTGAAGTAGCAGTTAAAATTAAACAGTAATCTTAAAACATCTAACGGAGGTAGCAAATCTAGGTACCTGACTTAAACAACACTGCAAGGTATTGCAGAGGGTGGTTTACATACATACCATAACCCAAGCACCACTGACCAGCAGCATGGACACCAGGAACATGGTATGAGACACGACACGAGCTAGCTTTCTTCGGGAGATTGGACCGTTGGGGTGATCAGCTCCAATAGTTAACACGTGAACCTCTGAACTTCAAGTTACTGAATACCCCTTTTTTATAGGACTTTTGCTTGCTTCCTGTTACCATATTAGGCTAGTGTCTCCTCACACCAGGGGAGGGTCTTTTGCATTAGTCAGGGGTTTCTGTTGCCATATTAGGAAACCCCAAGCAGTTCCCATGATTGAATTTAGTTATGTTTTCCAATTTCTCCAATGGGTTATAAATTCTTTAGGTGTGCAGGTGGGTTCCAAGTTCTCAGGGTGTTGTAAATTTCTGGGTGTCGTAAATCCTAGGTGGGCCCAAACTCCTAGGTAACTCCCATGTCATAAATTCCTAGGTGGGTCCCAAGTTCCAATTCCTAGGTGGGTCCCAAGTTTTTGGGTGGACCAGTTTCACATTCCCAGGTAGGTTGTAAATTCTTGCGTTGGGTCAGTGTTCTTTGAGCTATGTTGGTCTGCAGTCTCCCAGATTTCAGGCTAGAGCCTCTTACACTGTTCAAAATGGGGTCTCCTTAATGTGTGCCCAGGGAAAGGTGGCATTGACATAGGCCTGCCCGAGCAAGCGGCCACCCATTGTTCCATTGGGCACGAACATGATCCACACCTAATAGTAAATGGTGTGAACGTATTGTGACCCTTTGATACAAACCTGGGAAATTGTCCTGTGGGTCTAGGCTGATCTGAGCTGTCTGCTAAGACAGCATTGCATCCCTGTTCTACTTGGCTTCCCTCTGCCTCTGAGATGGAGCCCCTGGGCTCCAGCCTCTGCCTCACCCTGGGAGCTCTGCCAGGCATGTTCAGGGGAGCTGGGTTCCTGAGAGCTTTGTGTTTTCAGAAGGTGGCTCTGGGATCCTTCCCAAAATCTTAAATGGCAGCGACACCAAGACACTTCCCTCAGTCTTGAAGTATGGCAGCCCCCAACCTGGGCAGATGGAGCAGCAGTACACACAGTAATGCTGCCCCAGCCTACAGTGATGCCCAACCAAACCCAGATGGCTGAGAATAGGACCATCACCCTGAGGTGTAACAGCTCCCTCAGTGTCAACATCCTGCTCTGGCTCAGGAGTGTTATGTACCTTATGCCTGGTTAGTGGCTGCACCTGTCTTCTGACAACCGGACCTTTATGGTGCTGAATTTCACCTGACGCTTACTAGTGCAAGGTTAGGAACCTCATCAGCACCAGCTTCAGGAAGCCCAGCACTGAGATGGTGGCCTGTGAGTAACTGCAGCCCTGTCCACCAGCCATTCTACCCCCTGGCTCTACCAGCATCACCCTCCAAGGAGATGCAGCTGTCTCTGGTGTGGGGCGTCGGGGCTGTTTATATGGGGATCCCTCACTGGCTCCATCCCTTATCCTGATGCATCCTTCTCTGTAGATGGGCCAGACTCTGCAAGGATAGATTCAGCAGAAAACCTCACCAACCCCCTGGGTCTCCTCTAACCAGTGGTTAAAGTATAATTTGACAGGCCCCGGAACCTACCTAATCTCCGGGCCCCCTTTCCATATTGTCTGGGCCCCCTTCATGCATGTGTGGGCCCCAGCCCAGGTAGGCATTTCCAACCACTTCTCAATACCACATGCATCAGTTATCGCTCCATAAAAATATTTATAATTTTATATGGCATTTATGTCTATAGCAATTATTGTCACAAACTAGCAAACACTGCATAACACAATAAGTATTGTGATTAACAACGGTGGGGCATAGGACCTGCCAGCAGCCAGGGCAGGGCAGAACATGCGTTCTGCCAGATTTTTCTATTTTTAGGGGCCCTGGAACTCTGGTCCCTCAAATTTGGGGGCCCTGGAACTGTGTTCCAGTGCACTCCCCTTTACTTTAACCCCTGCCTCTAATCCTGAAGTGCATCTCTGACTCCATCCCACTCTCGCACTGTCACTGATTTCACAATGGCACCAACACCAATGAGGCCGGGAGCAGCTGGACCATTAACCCCATGACATAGGCCCAGCAGGACATGTTCAAATGCCAGGTTCACAACCCCAACCCCTACCTCACTGCCCGGGCATCTGTCACCATGTGAGTCAGAGGTGAGTTCCTGGTGATGATCCCAGTGCTGCCTCCCTGTCTGGTACCAGAAAACGTCCTGGGGTGATGCATGGGTGGATCTGGGGCTGGGCTGGGACATGGGAGGGGGGCTGAGCTGTGGCTACAGGTGGCATTCAGGGGACCCTTGGGCAATGTTGTCTCTCTGTACATGATCCCTCCCCCTCCTGCTCAGCTCTGCTCCTCTCTAGAGCCAGGTGCTGGGCATGGGGAGGGAGCGGACTGAGGTTTGGCTATAGATCCATATCCCGCAGGACTGGGTGGGGGATCCATTGTGGCTGGGGGCAGGGGATCTGTCAATGAACCATCCAGCCCTATCATTCTGGAATCCCATGACACCAGCCAGCAAGAGAGCTGAGGCACTCTCCGACCCAGCACTGGGCATGGGATGCACTGGGGGATACTGGCATCACTGGGTGCTCCAAAGCTCCCTGCTCCTTAGGGGTCTGGGCAGTATCAGGAGACATCCTCGTTCCTGAACTTTGGACCCCCCATCTCCTGCCACCGTATTCAGGGTCCTGTCTTGGGCTTAAACCTGCAGGCTCAGGGGGACCCTAACCCAGCTGATCCCAATGTCTCAGGGGAGGTGCACCCTGGGATCCTGGAGCAGCATCAGTGTTGGGGGGAGCGGGGCTCTGGCTGTGTTCCCTGATCCAACCCCCCTTCTCTTCTTTCTCCTCCAGAATCTTTAACTACAGACCAAGGAAAGTCTCTGTCAGCTGGACCCATTGCTGGGATTGTCATTGGGACAGTGGTGGGGGTGGTGCTGTTCGGAGTCATGGCCTATTCCCTCTGTGAGTAACAGCCTCCCTGGGCCAGGGTCCCCAGGACAGTGTTGAGAACCAGTCAGGCATGGCCAAACACGACTCTAGTGTTTCGATTCTGCCCTGTCCCGGCCCCCCACCACCCCCCCCCCCCGCTCAGTTCTCCACACACTAGGGCAGCCACTTCCTGACTCTGGTGTCACAGCACTCAACCTTCTGCTCCATCTGCGCTCAACCTGTGAGACTCCCTAGATGGGACCTTGGGGAGCCCCACACATCCCAAAGAACTCTGCCTCCCACCTGCAGTCAAAATGATTCCCAACACATGTGGGACTCAAGAGAGTTCATTGGTTGTGTCACAGCATGGACACTTTGCTAGTAGCTTAATTACAAGTTACAGCAGTGACCGGCTCCAGACTCGAGTTATAGAATCATAGAATATTAGGGCAGGAAGGGACCTCATATGAGGTCATCTAGTCCAACCCCTGTAAAAGCAGGACCACTCCCCCTAAATCATCCCAGCCAGGGTTTTGTCTAACCGGGCCTTAAAAATCTCCAAAGATGGAGATTCCACCACCTCCCTAGATAGCCCATTCCAGTGCTTCACCACCCTCCTAGTGAGAAAGATTTTCCTAATATCCAACCTTGACCTCCCCAGCTGTAATTTGAAACCATTGCCCCTTGTTCTGTCCTTTGTTACTACTGAGAACAGCCTAGCTCCCTCCTCAAGCAGTTGAAGGTTGCTATGAAATCCCCTCTCAGTCTTCTCTTTTGCAGACTAAATAAGCCTAGTTTCTTCAATCTCTCCTCGTAAGTCATGTGCCCCAGCCCTCTAATCCTTTTCATTGCCCTCTGCTGGACTCTTTCTAATTTGTCCACATCCTTTCTGTAGTGGGGAGCCCAAAACTGGACACAGTATCCAGATGTGGCCTCACCAGTGCCAAATAGAGGGCAATAATCATATACTTCAATCTGCTGGCAACGCTCCTACTGATACAGCCCAATATGCCGTTATCCTTTTTGGCAACAAGGACATACTGTTGACTCATATCAAACTTCCTGTCTACCGTAACCCCTCAGGTCCTTTTCTACAGAGCTGCTACTTAGCCAATCTGTCCCCAGCCTGTAGCAGTACATGGGATTTTTCCAGCCTAAGTGCAGGACTTTGCACTTGTCCTTGTTGAACCTCATGGGATTTCTTTTGGTTCAATGCTCCAATTTGTCTAGGTCTCCCTGAATCCTGTCCCTGCCCTCCAGCATATTTACCATTCCCCCCCGCTTGGTATCATTCACAAACTTACTGAGCATACAATGTATCACATTATCCAGATCATTAATGAAGATGTTGAACAAAACCGGCCAAAGGACCGACCCCTTGGGCACTCCACTTGTTACTGGTTGCCAGCTAGACATTGAGCCATTGTTCCTTATCCACTAGGCCCAAATCTTGCTCTGCTCCCTGCGACCCCCTCATAGGGAACTGGCCTTTCATCTCAGCCACTCCTCTCTTGCCCCTCCTCAGTTCTATGTCTCTTTCCTGGGCAAAATGGCCACCCACTCACTTGTTTCCACCTTCCGCCACCTGTTACAGCCTGTCACAGCCAGTTCATTCAGGGCAGAGGTAACCTGGCTATTGCTTGAATATGTGGCTGGGGAAGGCTCGGGAAGGCCCATCTGTGCTCCAAGGCCTGTGCAATACTCACACCCCTAGGTTCCATCACCAAAATACATGAGTAACGTGGGGAAACTGAGGGACACACATCAGTCAGCACAACTCCCCCCAGGAGAGCCAGG
This sequence comes from Pelusios castaneus, assembly GCA_007922175.1. Classification (NCBI taxonomy): domain Eukaryota; kingdom Metazoa; phylum Chordata; order Testudines; family Pelomedusidae; genus Pelusios; species Pelusios castaneus. Next base: position 8,114 of record VOCT01084189.1, on the reverse strand, counting down.
ACTCCTGTGTTGCACGCCTGGTTCTGGGAGGGGTCTGGGGATCTCATGGTTAGAGCAGGGGTTGGGAGCCAGGACTCCTGGGTTCTCTCCTGGCACAGGGGAGGGCTGGTGGGTTAGAGTAGTGGGGTCTGAAATCCAGGCCTCAATTCCAGGATCTCTGATGATTCCTCCACCCCTTGGTTCTGGCTGCCAGATCAAGACCCAGAGGGGTAGTGAGATGACCCCCGCCCAGTGTACGAAAACATGCGGGTGGGTACTGTAGTTTTAAGAATGCCTGGTAGAGATCCTGAAGGTGTCTGTCTCTGTCTAAAGGATCAGAGCAAATCCGGTTATATCTTAGGGCTTGACTGTACACAATGGATCGTGTGGTGTGTCGAGGATGAAAGCTCGAGGGATGTAGGTAACTATACCGATCAGTAGGTTTACGGTATAGGGAGGTCTTTATGTGCCCATCACTAATTTGCACTGTAGTGTCCAGAAAATGGATCTCTTGTGTGGAGTGTTCCAGGCTAAGTTTGATTGTGTTGTGGAAATTGTTGAAATCTCTATGGAAATCTTCAAGGGGGACTTGTTAATAGCTGTGTTGAAACAGATGAATAACAAATCACAGCTTCAAAGAGAGACTGCAGAACTCGAACTTATATGCAAATTTGACTCAGTTGTCTTGGGGTTTAACAGGGACTATGGATTTTTCTCGCATTACAACAAGTGATTTGACCTCCCCCTCCTGTATGTGCTGTTCCCCAGTGTTTTGAATCCTAACACCTATTTTGATTTGCTGTTATAGCCTGAGCTGATGCTATGTCATACACTCCCCTGCATTTAATTTCCTCCCATTCTGTAACTTTCCCATCTTCAAAGCGTCTGACGAAGTGGGATTTTCTCCCACGAAAGCTCATGCGATAAATAAATCTGTTAGTCTTTAAAAGTGCCACAGGACTCTGTTGTCTTACAATGTAAATATATATTGCCTGATGCAAAGTACGTTGTGGTGTTTTTGGGATGCTCATGCAGTCACACACCCAAGCTCTTTGGCGCCTAGGAGTCAAATCAAATTTGCTTCACTTCTCGTGTGACACTGACTGGATTTAGGGGACCATTTTTTATATTATTACATATTAATATTTCATAATTGAAATAATCCATAGGAACTGTGCCATGTTTGGTACCAATAGAAAGATTGTACTTTGCTGGGAATGATTATATGGTTTATGTGTGGGAATTGCATCTATATTAGAAGTTAGGAATATGTTTGTTGTATTTATATTTCAACCTGTGTGATTCTGGGAAACTCTCCAGACTGTTGCAGAAAAACAACAGAGTCCTGTGGCACTTTTAAAGACTAACAGATTTCTTTATTGCATGAGCTTTCGTGGGAGAAAATCCCACTTCATCAGATGCTTTGAAGGCCATGTACACACTACAGGAATAATCGCGCAACAAGCCACGTGCTTTTTGTAGCGCAGTATCGCGTCCACACTGAGCCGCTTGTGACAGAACAGAGCCCCCCCTTGCAATTCGCGATTTCACAAGAAACCCAATTGAATTGTGGGAACCTATCCCACAGTTCCATCCATCCTGATTTGGCGCTAAGAATCCTGGGTAGAAGGAGCGTAACGCTGAGCACCATGGGTAAAGTCTTGGTTTCCCATGGTGCATTCTGTTCCCCTTGCATCACGAGAGTTGCTACTAGCAACTCGCGCCCATTTTCAACAGTAGCGCATTGCTTCCCAAAACTCCTTTTTGCAGCAACATGGATCCAGCTCTGATCTCGACTGTCACCTTCAGCATAATGAATACATCTCGGCTGGTGGCACAGTATGCGTTCAGCTCTGAATCAGACTAGGATTCAGATGACCCTGGGCTGGTGACTGCCATGCAGAACAACAGCACCGCATTGCTGAGCTCCTTCACAGAGCATCTGCACATGGTGCACTGCCGGTTCTGGTCAAGAGAGAAAAACAACGAGTGATGGGACCGCATAGTTTTGCAGGTGTGGGATGATCACCAGTGGCTACAGAACTTTTGAATGCGGAAAGCCACATTCATGGGACTGTGTGAGGAGCTAGCCCCTGCCCTGCGACGCAAGGACACCAAAATGAGAGCCGCCCTCACAATGGAGAAGTGTGTCACAATCACGCTGTGGAAAATGGCGACTCCAGACTGCTACTGCTCGGTCGCAAATCAGTTTGGAGTCGGCAGATCAACCGTTGGGTTAGCACTTTCACAAGTGTGAAGAGCCATTAATCGTGTTCTGCTCCGGAGGACAGTGACGTTGGGAAATGTGCAGGAGATTGCTGATGGATTCGCAGGCATGGGATTCCCGAAGTGTGGAGGGGCAATAGACGGCACGCACATCCCTATTCTCGCTCCGGAGCATCTTGCGACTGAGTATATTAATAGGAAGGGCTACTTCTCCATGGTGCTTCAGGCACTCGTGGATTACAGGGGGCGTTTCACGGACATAAATGCGGGGTGGTCGGGTAAGGTACATGATGCTCGCATTTTCCGGAACACAGTCCTTTACCAGAAGGCAGGCAGGGATCTTCTTCCCCGATGATAAAATTACTGGTGGGGATGTGGAGATGCCCATAGTCATCATAGGAGACCCAGCCTACCCACTGATGCCTTGGCTCATGAAGCCCTATACTGGAAATTTGGATCCTAGCAAGAAGCACTTCAATTACCGGTAAAGCTGGTGCCAAAAGACCGTAGAGTGCGCCTTTGGGCACTTAAAAGGCCGCTGGCGCTGTTTGTATGGGAGGTTGGACTTCAATGAGGACAACATTCCAGCCATCATTGCGGCGTGCTGTGTCCTGCATAACCTCTGTGAAAATAGGGGAGAGAAATTTCCCCCTTCATGGGACATGGAGGCTGAGCGGCTAGAGTTTGCCTTCCAGCAGCCAGCCACTAGGCGTATCATGGGGGCACAGCTGGGAGCTGTCCACATAAGGGAGGCACTTAGGGAGCATTTTAGTGATGGGGACTCATAGGATGGATTGCATCACTGTGCAGTAGTGTCCCTACGCACTACTGGGTGCTGATTGGGGGAGAGGGGTCTGTGCCGGTGGGTGTGTACTGTACTATGCTCGAATGAGTGCATACTAAACATGCAACAACTAATTTTATTGTGAATCAATAAAGACACTGTGCACAGTTCAAGTGATTCAATTATATTATTATAAAACACTAAATACTTACAGTAAGCAGTGCCTGCAAAAGGGGCTATAGATGCATGTAGGTGCGTGGCTCAATGCCATAGCTTGGTGCAGGAGTGGATGTAACATTGTACTAGGAGGGTCCCTGGGCTTCAAAGAACTGCTTTGAGGGAGAATGGGGCATTGGGGACAGAAAGTGTTGCTGTGGCTGCAGAGGGGGGCGAGCCTGGAGCAGCTGGGTCTGCAGACCAACCATGGTCTTCAGCAGTTGGGTCTGCTCCTGTAGGATGTTTATGAGGGCATCCTTCTGCTTCTGCCTCTTCAAATTGTTTTCTTTGCACTCCTGTTGGCACTCTTGACTCCATTGTCTAGTCTCCCTTGCTGCTGCCTCGTTGGACTGCATCAGCTCCTGGAAGATATCCTCCTTGCTCCTGTGAGGCCTCCTCCTTATCTGTCTCAGCCGATCAGCTGGCGCAGACCACCCACCGGCGAGGGTCGTTTCTAAGGAAAAATGGAACATCATAAGTAGTGCTATTGTTCTCACTTTGGTTAAGGAGCCGGTAATATGCTCTGCCGCCACATTCCTCAGTGCCCACGGGACAGGTCATTGCCGGGGACTGAAAGGGCTTTTGCAAAGGGAGGTTCAGGCTGCCGAGAGAAGACACACAGCTCCGTGAACTATTTGCAGTGCTTTGGGCTATTAGTTCACATACGGCACTGCCATGGAAGCCGATATCTCACTGCTTAGAGTGCCTCTGGAAGCCAGAATGCATATCTTGCATGTCACTGGTTTTAAGCCAGGACCGTACACAGCAGGCCTGTGTGCAGCCATGGTTCCCGCTGCTGTGCTTTGCAACTGGCGAGGGAGAGTATTCCTTTATGGGGGAGGGGAAACAGTTGCTCTCCCATTGCATTTAACTAGGAGGCTGTGGAAGTACATCGAGGAGACCTTCAGTGAGCTCAACGGAGAGGATTTTTTGACAATTACAGCATATGTTGATGCACTGCTCGTGTAATGCGGGGTAGACCCCCTCATCCAAAAAAAGAGAAAAAAAAGGATGAAACTCAAGATGCCCATCTCCCGCCCACTCTTCATTTGACTGCAAAGCTTATCCAGCAAGCACAGAAGCCACTTCTGATGAAACTTACCGGAGCTCCCCTCTGCTGCATCCGAAGACAGCATGGAGAATGAATCTGGGCAGCACATGTCGGGTGGCGTGGAGTACAGCTCCTGGCTCCCTAGGTCGACTGCACCACTGTCACCCTCCAGGTCATCCTCCACCTCCACTTCCTCGTCGACGAATTGCTCGTCACCATCTGCTCTGGTATCATTTCATGGGGGGTGCTGACGTGTCCACAGGAACTTTTGGGGTGGTTGTGGGATCCCCGCTCAGGATTGCTTCCAGCTCCTTGTAAAATTGGCATGTAACCGGCGCTGAGCCGGAGCGCCGGTTTGCCTTTCTGGCTCTGTGGTACGTAATCCGCAAGTCCTTCACCTTCGACCTGCACTGAAGAGTGTCTTTCTCATACCCCTTGTCTGCCATGGCCCGAGAAATCTGACCAAAAATATCGAAATTCCGCCAGCTGCCACGTAACTGGGCCTGCACAGCGGACTCTGCCCAGATGCCTATGAGATCAAGCACCTCGGCTGTGGTCCACACTGCAGCACGTTTGCTGCATTGAGCCGCCATTGCTCTTGGAGAACACAGCTGCACTCCACGCTGAGTAAACACGAAAAGTGAAGAATTCAAAAATTCCCGGGAATGATGGGAGGGCGGGTACAGTCACGTCACAGCCCCAGAGCGCAGAAGGAAATGCAGAAGGGATAGAATTAGAATTCTGGGACATTTCCGGAGGCTTCATATTGAGCGGCAACTGTACACACATGAACTACCGCGGAACAGTTGTTCCGCGGTAGCTGCTACCACCCTCGTTTTGGTGGTTTATATGTTGCGCGGTAAGACAGCTGTTACCACGCAACAACATGGAGTTGTTTGTGGATGCTGTGCCTTATCACGAGCATTATCGCGTGATAACTTTGTAGTGTGTACAAGGCCTGGGAGTCCCAGGCTTGGGAGGGGGGCTGGTCCATGGACTGACAGCGGCACTTAGGAGACCCTGGGATGATGGTCACCATAAGCTACATAGCATGTATCACATCTTCACATTCCTGAAATTACTTCAAAACTATGTTCCCTCTAAGCTGCGCGGGTGTGCAGCCGGGCAGTGGCCATTGCACACCCGCACAGCTATCACAAAGCCCCACGCAGTATGTGCACAGTTTGTAACTTTTTAAGGCTTTCAACACAGCTGGGAGCTTTCTCATAGCCAGAAGCTCACGTCTCCTTCCCCCAACCCAATCCCATGTCTCTCCCCTCCTCCAGCCCGACCTGCCGTGTCTCCCCGTCTCAGCGCAACCCCGTGTCTCTCCCTTTATAAGCCCGACCCCACATCTCTTCCCGTCTCAGCCCGACCCTGCATCTCTTTCCTTCTCAGCCCGACCCTGCATCTTTTCCTTCTCAGCCCACAATCTCTTCCCTTCTTCAGCCCAACCCTGCATCTCTCCGCTTCTTAGCCCAGCGTCTCTTCCCTTCTTCAGCCCAACCCCGCATCTCTCCCCTTCTCCAGCTCAACCCCCCGTCACTTCCCTTCTCAGCCTGACCCTGCGTCTCATCCTTCTCAGCCCAGAGTCTCTTCCCTTCTTCAGCCCAACCCCGCATCTCTCCTCTTCTCCAGCTCAACCCCACATCTCTTCCCTTCTCAACCTGACCCTGCGTCTCTTCCTTCTCAGCCCATCCCCACATCTCTCCTCTTCTCAGCCTGGTGTCTCTTCCCTTCTTCAGCCCAGCCCCGCATCTCTCCCCTTCTTCAGACCATCTCCACATCTCTCCCCTTCTCAGCCTGGTGTCTCTTCCCTTCTGAGCCCAGCCCCGCATCTCTCCCCTTCTCCAGCTTGACCCTGCGTCTCTCCTCTTCTCAGCCTGACCCATGTCTCTCCCCTTCTCAGCCCGGTGTCTATTCCCTTCTTCAGCCCAACCCCACATCTCTCCTCTTCTCAGCCTGACCCCACATCTCTTCCGTTCTCAGCCCGACCCTGCGTCTCGTCCTTCTCAGCCTGGCCCCACATCTCTCCCCTTCTCAGCTGGTTGTCTCTTCCCTTCTTCAGCCCAACTGCACGTCTCTTCGTTTCTCAGCCCGATCTGCATCTCTCCCCTTCTCAGCCCGGCCCTGCGTCTCTCCCCTTCTCAGCCTCGCCCTGCGTCTCTCCCCTTCTTCAGCCCAATCCTGAAAACTGTTTTACACTAAAGGTGTAAACCACTGATTTATATAAACAGCACTTTCAGAATATTTGGCTGAACAAATTGGTCCAATTTTCTTTTAACAACTTTGAATCTGGCCTCCACAAGTCAGGTAAAAAAATTGATCTCAAGAGAGGTGCAATACCTCGTCTCAATGGAGAGAAACAAGAACATAGTTCTCAAGCTTGTAAAAGGCTTTAAACAAAACCATGAATTCCTCGCTCACACATACACACCCGTCTAATCATATAAGTGCATGCTCCCTGTAACAAGTAAATCAGTGGCTAAAGAACAAGAAAGCAAGATAAGAGACCATAAAAGGATCACAGGACACCTGATGCAGCTGAGCAAGGACACATACAGAGACCATTATTAAAAAAAAAAAAAAGATTGTCTCTCCCCTTCTCAGCTCAATCCCATGTGTTCCACTGAAAGGGTCTTCAGTCCTTAGCTGCAAGCAGGGTAAGTCTTTGTCTTGCTGCAATGTTCCTTTTTTAACTCCACAAAGTTTCAGTTGTTTGCAGCTGTCTCTGATGATTTTCCATGGAAAGTCTTGGGATGGGACAAGGCTAGAAAACTGCTTGTGTCACATCACAAAACTGGCTCATCACATCACAGGGCAGGGTGACAAATCGCTCCTGCTGGAATGAGCCATCACACTGAGACATATTACCCCCTGTGAGTACTTTTTAATACAAGCCCATAAAGCATACTTTCAATATAAATACATTATTTCTTAAATCTTACCCATTCCTACAGCTACCAATGATTATGGAGCATGAAAAGTTATGAGCTTTCTGTGGATACCTAATATGTTACTCTGTGTATGAATTCTGGACATGTGACAAAGACAGGCAACAAAAACTGTGAGGTGTAGATGACGGTAGAGGCCAGATAGGCAGCAAGTGTCATTGTCTCACCTTTGTTTAGTAAATTAATAAAATGACAGTATTTCAGTTTAACATTTTTATTAAAGCTCTAATAAAAAGACATCTCTGCATTTCTTCTGAATTAAGGTACTTAGGCGTGCTAGTGCTTCCAGCGCCAAAAACTGTTCCCAGGAGGCACCATGCCTCACAAATTGCCTCTCAGTGAGTATCATAACTTGCTCTGCTGCATCATCAGCTTAGAGGGAACATTGCTTCAAACCAATGTAATACCAGGCTGTTGAGCAGGTGACGCTGTCCTAATGGTTCTTACCACCACCAGATAAAGAAAGAAATTTTTAGATGCTTAAAGAAAACTTTGCTTGATAACTTCCTGTCTGGAAAGGTGTATCTTATCAACATGTGTAATTATAAAATCTCCACTGCTTATTGTTTTATCTTTATGGTCCCAATATTTCTATTGTGTGTCTGAATTATTTCTGTCAGGTTCTTTGATTGTTTCTGTCTGTTGTATAACTAAGTGCCTTATTTAAATCAGTTAAGGTGGTGGGATATGATTGGTTAAACTATTAAAGGACTGTTTCATAGTGTGCTAGGATTGGTGTTCTGTAGTACTTTAATCTAAAATGATTGGTTAAGGTGCAGCTAAGCAGGACCCAAGTTTTAACAATATAAACTGGGGTCCAAAAGGAAGTTCTTTGGAACCTGACTCCAGGACACAGCCCAAGAAGATCCGAGCTGCCAGACCTCAACACCCTGCCTTCTAAACT
>VOCT01084188.1:0-14302 GCA_007922175.1 Pelusios castaneus | reverse complement strand
TGGCAGCTGGAGTGCGGGTCTCGGGGAGAAGGGAGCCCCACGCTCCCACCTAGCTGGGACCCTGCAGACCAGCAATTGCCGGCGCTCCAGCTCCTGGGAACCCTCCGGATGCTTCCCGGGAGCTGGAGCACGCTGTGCTGGCAATTGCTGGTGCTCCGGCTGTTTGGGAAGGCCCGGGGGTTCTGGCTAGGAGGGGCTAGGTGGGGCTTTCTTCTCCCCGAGACCTGTGCTCCAGCTGCCAAGCAGCTGGCAGCTGGAGCGCGGGTCCCGGGGAGAAGGAAGCACAGGGCTTCCTTCTCCCTGGGACCGCCCCGAGGTCCCTTCACTCCAGGATCCCCGCTCCAGCTGCCCGCTGCTGAGCAGTTGGAGCGCGGGTCTCCAGCTCTCCCTCCTCGTCAGGGGAAGCATGGGGCTTCCTTCTCGCCAGGGTCTGCACTCCAGCTGCTGAGCAGCTGGAGCACGGGTTCTGGGGAGAAGGAAGGGAGCCCCGCGGTCCCTTCTTGCTGGGACCTGAGTGGTCCCGGCGAGAAGGGACACAGGCCCTAAGTCGACAAAGTCGACTTAGGGCTACCCCATGTCTACACTGGCTTAAGTCGACTTAAATAGTCGACTTAAGCCACAAAGTCGACTTTATACGAGGTGTTATAAAGTCGACTTTGAATTTCCTTAAGTCGACTTAAGCAGCTGCTTAAGTCGACTTAAGGAAACTTAGTGTAGACGTGGGGTAAATTAAGTCGACTTAAGCAAGCTTAAGTCGACTTAATTTTCAAGTGTAGACGCACCCTAGGAGCCCTGGAGCTCAGACCCCATGCAGCCGAAAGGGATGACAGGGAGTCCTACCATCAGTTGAGCTGTTCTGTTGCATTGAGAGCATGAATGCTGCCAGCAGATCTGTTGATATCGATCATTTGCCGTTGTGCTATGTTGCAATAAAGCCTCGTCCGGCACCTTCGTTTTTACAAAGATCTGTGGTCATTTTGGTTTTTTCAATTGTGAGTGTTGCTTCAGTTTATGTTGTGCACATACGGTATGCCTAGGCTCCAAATCACTGAACGAATCGAGTTCTCACTAGAGATTTGAGCCAAAGGTAACCCAGAACATTAACCAAAGGAGCACCTCAGCTTAGGATCATCAGGCTAACTCAGTCCCTGCTTAAAGATCCAAGACAGGCTCTAGATCACTGGATTAATGGAGTCCCCACTTATAGATCTGAGCTAGGGATAATCCTGAGGGAGTATGCCTTGAGAGATTCACGCACGCATTTATGCATGCAGCCAAGCTGATATTGGTGCCGGACACAGAACAACACTGATAAGAACACCTCTAGCCCGACGTGGCCGAACCACACTGCCCTTAATGCGTCAAACCACACTGGTGAGCCCGACCTCTGATCTGGTGAGTAAACGAGCTGTCCTCTGTAGGAATCACAATCTAACATGACAGAAAACCCAGAACTAGGAAGCCCCTTTTCCCTCTCCCTTCAGATACCTGTAGAATTTAATGAATTATGGACTCACTGAGTAACAAGTAAAGGGGACACTTGGACAGGTATCTGTAAAGCCATGGCTGAAACTGTTGCCCTGAAAGACAGTAATAAGAATAAAAAATTTAGAATCTTCCAACTTATGGTCATGGCAATTAGATGGTAAAAGCACCCTGCTCTTAAAGTGTCCGAAGTAGCTACAAAAATAATGAATGAGTTGGAGGAGGTAACACAAATGGCCAAACACTGGAAGAACCAAGCTTTGTTGGCAGGGCAACAAAAGGTTCAAACACATGATATGCTTGAGCAGTTAAAGCAGGAAAATAAAACTCTAGAGACAGCTGTTGAAAACCTACAAAAAAAGAAGTGCCACCCCGAGTAATTAATCTGGCAGGACAACAGCTAGCCTGGGTTCTCATCTAGGACCTGGTACATGGGGACAGAAATGGGAAAAGGTAGCCCGTGCAAAACTAAAGGATGGAACTCGGGAGGACTGGGATGGAGATATATGGAATGACCCCGACCAGTTGCCACCCAGTGAGCCGTACTACGGGAGACCACACCACAACCACCGCCTTATGCTGAAAGCCAGGTTTTGGTGATACCTACACCTAAACCTAGATCTGTTCCTGTCAGGACCGGGGAGATAGGTGACTCCCCCAGCTGGCCCAGGGCCTAACAAAATATCCCAAAACAGAGGGCCTGAACTGAATGTACTTCTACTTGTCTTTCTATTTTCACCCTTTACTTTCTCCTACAATGTCTTTCACGCTGTTCAAGTTCCCCTTGAAAACAGAGGTGTGTCACTGTAAGTGCTGGTTAGGCATGTTTCCCCTTTCACTGTCATGAATTTCTGGGCAGTTCCACTAGAGCTTTTCATGCCACACTCAGTGCCATAGGGATGGTGGTCTCTTTTCACCACAAACAGTGGCAATCTAGTTTCTTTTCCGAAGAGCTTCAATCTGTAAATCCACTAGCAAAATCATGATCTCTGGGCCTCCCATGAATAACTGCAGCACAGTTTTAGTAAAAAGCAGGGAGAGGTGACTGTTTCAAATGGCACTGCAGCTACTGTCCTTCACAAATGGAATTATCCACACTCCAAGGGCAGGCCCGCATGTAATGAGGATTTACAAGGTTTTGTCCAGAGTTATCATCTCTGTGTTCTCCATGGTCCTGCTGCAGCAGATGCAAGTTATTTTTCTTGCAACAGATCCTAGGCCCCTTTTACCTTCCCATTTCCTGCTCTTCTGTCTGCAGGTGTGTTCCGTGTATCATCTTTTACCATGGTACTGTCATACTAAGACTTTACATCAAGACAGTCCATCTGATCTACCCTTTGAATGATATGGGTAACATCCTAGACCAGCGGTTCTCAACGTGTGGGTCGCAACCCCTTTGGGAGTCGAACGACCCTTTCACAGGGGTCGCCTAAGACCATTGGAAAACACATATTATGAAGTAGCAACGAAAATAATTTTATGGTTGGGGGTCACCACAATATGAGGAACTGTATTAAAGGGTTGCGGCATTAGGAAGGTTGAGAACCACTGTCCTAGACTATCTGATACTTATCTTAAAAATTCCACTCGTCATCATAACAGAAGTGAACATGCAGCTAAGACTTCAATCATTTTGTATAGTCAAAAGCAAGGGATTAGTTAATGAAGTTAAAAGATGGCAATGAGACAGAAGATGATTTGGACACTGTAAATTCTAGTGCCAAAAAAAGTAATGATTCCATAAGTGGATTAAAAGTGTGAGGGCCTAGTCAAAGGGATTTTGAGGGAGACTGCAATAGGATAATGAGGAAGAAGCAGCTTAAGTGATTCAAGAGTTCAGGATAAGCTTCCAAATGTCTTCTTGACCAAGGGACCAAAGTATTTCAGGTTAGCCCATCACTGTTTGTAGCACATTCCAGTTTAATCTGTAGCTTTTTTATACATTTTTGATCTGGCTACCACTTAAGATATCTCTGAAAGGACGGAATGTACACACCTTGGTGAGTAATTATAGAGACAGCATATTAATGGTTTAAAATATCCATTTTGATGAGACAGTAGATAAATTTGGACTACATATGGCTCCTTATGTAAAAGAGACATTCTTCTTCTTTTAGTAACACATTGTCTGCTGCCTTTGCCTAGCACTCCCTACCATATGCTCCTTAAATCAAGCTGTTGCATTTCAAGAATTGTCTCTAGTAATTAGTATGAAAAGATTTTTTTCCAAACTAAGCTAAATGACTTGGTGTCAATATAGACTTATTACTTCTGGTTAATGATTTCCATTACTTCCTTCCTTGAGCACAAGGAGTGTCCCCTATTATTACAGAAACAAACTTCCTTCCCAACCACCTTCTCATCTCTCATTTATAAGCTCCTTGAAGATGCCATTTTCAACCAATGTCTCAATAAATTCCCTCCGGGATCCCCTTCAGTTTGGATTTTGCTGACTTCCCTCTAATCCATACTTGCCCCCTGTAAAGTCTCTGATGATATATTTGTGACTAGGTCTCAGATCTTCTTTTCCATCCTCCTTGATCCTTCTTTTGTGTCTGACCCACATAACCTCTGACTGCTAGAAGCTCGGAGTGGACAGATAGGGTTGGATCACTGGATAATTGTGTGCTCTGTTCATTCCCTCTGAAGCACCTGACATTGACCACTGTTGGAAGACAGAATACTGAGCTAGATGGGGCATTGGTCTGACTCAGCGTGGCTGTTCTTATAGTCTTAGATCACTGTCTCCTCCTCAGCTCTCATCTTCCATTGGCTTTCATGTGTTATGTTCACAGCAAACTCGCACAGAACTTAGATAAAAAATGTAAATCCTCTTGCTGGAAGATTGCAGCACAATATTCTATTTTCTTGGAATTCAGAACAATACACACCAGAACCCCAAACAGAAGAGGAAACTAATTGCTCCCTAAGACAGTAATGCACAACTCATGCCACCTTGTTTAAACTGGCTGTTCTATAACTGGTTCTGCTCACACACTTTGCTACAGATCAAGCTAGCCTGCAACCATGGTCAGAAAACAACTCTCTTGCCAGCGCTCGCCCCCAATCAAAGTGATAGTGAACAACTCCAACGCAGTTCTCAGTATACCACCCCATACTCTTCTTATGATTTTCCTCCATCCAGTCTTTCATTGTTGTCTTTGTTGGTTCCTTCTTACCCATCTTGCCCTCTTTTAGATTGCTCTGTAGGTCTATTATACATCCTCAGTCTCTTCTTCTCTCCTTTCACCGTATCATTTTGCCACCACATCAGCTTGAAGGTTAGCAATCATTTTTATACCTATGAGTCACAAAATTGCCTCTTCCTACTTCTGTCCAGGCTCCCATCTCTTTGGTCTTTCAAACATATCCTGGATGTCCAGCCACTATCTCAAATTCACCGTGGTGAAAACTGAGATCTTTTTGCTTTCATTTGTCGTTGACAACATAACCATCATGCCAGTCACCCAGCGTGATGCTGTGTATAAGAAAGATAACCATTTATATCATTACTGCTTCCACTGTGCAATTGCAGCAAGAACTGTACAAATATGTCAATGGAAAAGTTACAATCTATCAAATATGATTATCCTAATTAAATCCATGTATCATCCTTGTATCTAAACTTATGAATATTGGCTATGGATTTGTATTTTACACGAATGTTGTATTCCTGGGTAACACCCACCGGATAAGATTTACAAGGCTAGAAAGCTAAGAGTTGATGGCCAATTAAGGACACTTCTCTTCAACAACAGGCCATAGAAGAAACTCATCCCACTCAGTAAGCCTTTCCTAGAAATGCCTTTAAGAATATGGGTAATTGCTGCACCTGTGAGACATCAAAGCACATAAGGGGATGCGATATGCTCCTGTGACACTAGACTCCATCTTGAGCCAGTAATTTTCCATGCACCTGGGCAGTGCGCTTTTGGGGGTAGAGTAAAATTCCATTCACACAGCAAAGGATATAAAGGGGCAATAGAGACATCTCCATTTTGTCTTCATTTCTCTAGACTAGATTTCTAACAAGAAAGCTTTGAACAAGGACTGATGACCCCCCCAGTCTGTTTGGGTGATTTCAGAAAGACTTTTGTAAACTAGCAGTTTATTCCATCACTGCTATATATTCCTAATCTATGAACATTGAAAAATGTACATGTTTTCTTACCCATTTATAATTTTCCTCTTCTTTTCTTATTTATTTGGTTAACTAAAGGATTGGCTGCAGCCTGATTACTGAGTAAGATGTGAGTTATACACAGACCTGGCTAAATGGCTGATCCCTTGGAATTGGAAGGATTTTGTTTTCAGGAACTGCTCATCATAAAGTCTAGTATCTGGGTAGTGATCCTAGGGCTGGAATGACTAAGGAGACTGATTTTTGACTTCTTTACCAGCATGGTGATACAGACGATCACTTCTGTCACTGGCATGGCCTAATCTAAGTGTAGAATTATCACCAGTGTAGGATGAGCTTGCCCCATTTCTCTGCAGTCTGCCTCCAATCTGGCATCCTCAGCTGTGATCCACTGAGGCACAGTGACATCCAGGATCCCACTCCTTGGGTATCATTATTTTTACTGTTCCCATTCATCCCACATGTTCAGGACCTTACCAGCTCCAACAAATCTTTTATCCATGTCTCAACACTCCTGTCTGCTACTGTGACTAAAACACTTGTCTGGGCTGTAATTATCTCCCACCTCAACTACAGCAGGTTCCTTGTCCCTCTGATTTCTCTGATTCCTAGCTATCCAGAACACAGAAAATAAAATAATCTTCCTCACCTGCCACTTACATCATGTTACTCTCTTCTTTGAATCTCTCCACTTGTTTCTTTTCTTTTCTTTTCAATGTAGTGGTTTTACACTGCTGCCTATCATCATGGTATCTGAGTGCCTTCCATGTAAAACCAATAGCAATAGTGAAGTCCCCAGTGGACTTCATGGAGTTTCTGATACTTCTCCTTTCCCAGACTCAAAACTCTATTTGGGGTAGGGGTAATGAGGGGATTGTACGAATAAAAGGGGTATTTGAATATAATGAGTAAGTGTTATGTTGGAAAGGCTTTTTTAAAAGAGAAAGGCCTTGCAATATGTCATAAAGATGGTCATATTCTGGATTTGCCTAACCTCTCCTGGAAGATTCTTCCATAGATGAATCCCCTCGACAGAGAATGTCCTCAGCTCTCACATGATTCACCCTGGGTTTTAAGATCTACATTGTCTCCAAGGAGCACAACTGTTTGGGGAGGTTATAGATTGGAATTTATTCTTTGTAGTTAGGGGCTTGGTGCTTTAATTGCTTTGAAAACTGGGACCAAGGCCTTAAGCTGGCCTTTGAAGCTGATTGGGAATCAGTAGAGGGCATAGGCCTAGAGTGCTGATCTTGGTCTGAGCTGTGGAGAAGTTGATCAACTCCCTTGTGTATCAGCTGGTGCATGTACATTGTTGTCACATTCAGTGTCAGTATAGAAGTGTTGTTGCCCCACTACAGTGCACATAGGGTTAAGGAGAACCAGGGAACAGCCAATAGGCTGCAAGTGACAGAGAGCTGATCAGGGACCAGCAGCCCTGTATAAAAGGGAGCAGCAGAGCTAGGAGTTCAGCCTGGGATCAGGGATCAGGTCTCTCCCTGGCTGGCTGGCTGGGGGAGGGAGTCAGCACCTTGGAGAGCTCAGTGCATGATACTGGTAGCTTGCGACCAGGGAGCTTGCGAACAGGGGCTGCTAACAGGGAGTTTTGCAAGGGAGTTTAGAAGGGAGTTTCAAGGGAGGGCGGGGCCCCATAGGTCCTCCTTGGTCCCCTGTCCCCATATAACCTATACTTCAAAACCATACTCTAAAACCCCTTTCTTTCAACCACCCTTTCATTAACTAGGAGACAATGCAGGCAGAAGCCCAGCAGCAGAGTGGGGGCTATCCAGTTTATTGCGCCGGGTGTGGAATGTATGAGTACCTGCCTTGTGGGCGGGTGTCGTATGTCTGCATTCGGTGCAAGGAGCTCCTGGCCCTCAGAGACCGCGTGCGGGCTTTGGAGGCCAGGGTGGCGGAACTGGAGGAGCTGAGAGAGGCAGAGAGGTTTGTCGACGAGGCTTTCAGGGACACTGTAGAATTGTCCCACCTCCGCTCAGACAGCCTCTGTGCTGTTGAGGAGGAAGAATGCCCAAGGGAAGCAGAGCAGTCAGCGGGAGCAGAGGGGAACCTTCCCATAGTTGGGACCCTCCTTCCAGATGATGCTGAGGCTGCCTCTCGCACGGAGGTTGCCTCTCCGGGGGAGGGAACTCCAGTTGCTAGGAAAAGGCAGGTGTTAGTAATGGGAGATTCGATCATTAGAAACATAGATAGCTGGGTTTGTGATGACCGGGAGAACCGTATGGTGACTTGCCTGCCTGGTGCGAAGGTTGCGGACCTCTCGAGGCATCTAGACAGACTTATGTGTAGTGCTGGGGAGGAGCCGGTGGTCGTGGTACATGTAGGTACCAATGACTTAGGGAAGGGTAGGAGAGATGTCCTGGAAGCAAAATTTAGGCTACTAGGAAAGAGATTGAGATCCAGGACCTCTATGGTGGCATTCTCAGAAATGCTCCCAGTTCCACGCGCAGGGCCAGGTAGGCAGGCAGAGATTCAGAGTCTCAATGCGTGGATGAGACGATGGTGTAGAGAGGAGGGGTTTACGTTCATTAGGAACTGGGGAAACTTTTGGGATGGGGGGAGCCTATACAGGAGGGATGGGCTCCACCTAAACCAAATGGGAACCAGACTGCTGGCGCTAAACATTAAAAAGGTTGTAGAGCAGTTTTTAAACTAGAGGATGGGGGAAAGCCGACTGCTGCAGAGGAGCAGGTGGATCGGATACAGACTTCTCTTAAGGGAGAGTCTGATGAGAGGGAATCTCCAGGTTATAGTTATAGTTATAGTCAGGAACAGAGGACAGAAAAGGATGGTGAGGGGGCCGGATCCGATGATAAACAGCCACATGACCAAGAATCTGGCACATTAAAAAAGGGCAGACAAATAAACAGGGACAAGTTTTTAAAGTGCTTATACACAAATGCTAGAAGTCTACATAATAAAATGGGTGAACTAGAGTGCCTAGTGGTAAAGGAGAATATTGATATAATAGGCATCACAGAAACCTGGTGGACAGAGAGCAATCAGTGGGACACAATCATACCGGGGTACAAAATATATCGGAAGGACAGAACAGGTCGTACGGGAGGAGGAGTGGCACTATACGTGAAAGAAAATGTAGATTCAAATGAATTAAAATCATAAGCGAATCCACTTGTTCCATAGAATCGCTATGGATAGAAATCTCATGCTTCCATGACAATATAACATTAGGGATCTACTATCGGCCACCTGACCAGGATAGTAAGAGCGATGATGAAATGCTAAGGGAAATTAGGGAGGTTATCAAATTTAAAAACCCAATAATAGTGGGGGATTTCAACTATCCCCATATTGACTGGGAACATTTCACTTCAGGACATATTGCAGAGATAAAATTTCTCGATACTTTGAATGACTGCTTCATGGAGCAGCTGGTATGGGAACCCACAAGGGGAGAGGCAACTCTAGATTTAATCCTGAGTGGAGCGCAGGAGCTGGTCCGAGAGGTAACTGTAGCAGGACCGCTTGGAACTAGTGACCATAATACAATAGCATTCACCATCCCTGTGGGGGGAAGAACACCTCAACAGCCCAACACTGTGGCATTTAATTTCAAAAGGGGGAACTATACAAAAATGAGGGGGATAGTTAAACAAAAGCTAAAAGGTAGAGTGACTAAAGTGAAATCTCTGAAAACTGCATGGGCGCTTTTTAAAGACACCATAATAGAGGCCCAACTTCAGTGTATACCCCAAATTAAGAAACACTGTAAAAAAACCAAAAAAGAGCCACCATGGCTCACCAACCATGTAAAAGAAGCACTGAGAGGTAAAAAGACTTCCTTTAAAAAGTGGAAGTCAAATCCTAGTGAGGCAAACAGAAAGGTGCACAAACAGTGCCAGCTTAAGTGCAAGAGTGTAATAAGAAGAGCCAAAGAGGAGTTTGAAGAACGGCTAGCCAAAAACTCCAAAGGTAATAACAAATTGTTTTTTAAGTATATCAGAAGCAGGAAGCCTGCCAAACAACCAGTCGGGCCCCTTGATGATGATAATACAAAAGGAGCGCTTAAAGATGATAGAGTCATTGCAGAGAAACTAAATGGATTCTTTGCTTCGGTTTTTACGGCTGAAGATGTTAGTGAGATTCCCAAACCTGAGCCGGCTTTTGTAGGTGACAGATCTGAGGAACTGTCACAGATTGAAGTGTCACTAGAGGAAGTTTTGGAATTAATTGATAAACTCAACATTAACAAGTCACCGGGACCAGATGGCATTCACCCAAGAGTTCTGAAAGAACTCAAATGTGAAGTCGCGGAACTGTTAACTAAGATTTGTAACCTGTCCCTTAAAATGGCTTCGGTACCCAAAGACTGGAAGTCGGCTAATGTAACGCCAATATTTAAAAAGGGCCCTAGAGGGGATCCCAGCAATTACAGACCGGTAAGTCTAACGTCGGTACCGGGCAAATTAGTTGAAACAATAGTTAAGAATAAAATTGTCAGTCACATAGAAAAACATAAACTGTTGAGCAATAGCCAACATGGTTTCTGTAAGGGGAAATCGTGTCTTACTAATCTATTAGAGTTCTTTGAAGGGGTTAACAAACATGTGGACAGGGGGGATCCAGTGGACATAGTGTACTTAGATTTCCAGAAAGCATTTGACAAGGTCCCTCACCAAAGGCTGTTAAGTAAGTTAAGTTGTCATGGGATAAAAGGGAAGGTCCTTTCATGGATTGAGAACTGGTTAAAAGACAGGGAACAAAGGGTAGGAGTAAATGGTAAATTCTCAGATTGGAAAAGCGTAGCTAGTGGTGTTCCCCAAGGGTCGGTCCTAGGACCAGTCCTATTCAATTTATTCATAAATGATCTGGAGAAAGGGGTAAATAGTGAGGTAGCTAAGTTTGCAGACGATACTAAACTACTCAAGATAGTCAAGACCAAAGCAGATTGTGAAGAACTTCAAAAAGATCTCACAAAACTAAGTGATTGGGCATCCAAATGGCAAATGAAATTTAATGTGGATAAGTGTAAAGTAATGAACATTGGAAAAAATAACCCCAACTATACCTATAATATGACGGGGGCTAATTTGGCTACAACGAGTCAAGAAAAAGATCTTGGAGTCATTGTGGATAGTTCTCTGAAGATGTCCGTACAGTGTGCGGAGGCGGTCAAAAAAGCAAACAGGATGTTAGGGATCATTAAAAAGGGGATAGAAAATAAGACTGCAAATGTATTATTGCCCTTATATAAATCCATGGTACGCCCACATCTCGAATACTGTGTACAGATGTGGTCTCCTCATCTCAAAAAAGATATTCTAGCACTAGAAAAGGTTCAGAAAAGGGCAACTAAAATGATTAGGGGTTTGGAGAGTGTCTCGTATGAGGAACGATTGAAAAGGCTGGGCCTCTTCAGCTTGGAAAAGAGGAGACTGAGGGGGGACATGATAGAAGTATATAAAATTATGACTGATGTGGAAAAAGTGGACAAGGAAAAGTTGTTTAAATACTCCCATAATACAAGAACCAGGGGTCACCAAATGAAACTGATAGGTAGCAGGTTCAAAACAAATAAAAGGAAGTTCTTCTTCACACAACGCACAGTCAACTTGTGGAACTCCTTACCTGAGGAGGTTGTGAAGGCTGGGACTATAACAATATTTAAAAGGGAACTGGATAAGTTCATGGTGGCTAAGTCCATAAATGGCTATTAGCCAGAAAGGGGTTAAGAATGGTGTCCCTAGCCTCTGTTTATCAGAGGATGGAGACAGATGGCAGGAGAGTGATCACTTGATCATTGCCTGTTAGGTTCACTCCCTCTGGGGCACCTGGGCACTGGCCACTGTCGGTAGACAGATACTGGGCTAGATGGACCTCTGGTCTGACCCAGTACGGCCTTTCTTATGTTCTTATGATCAGGAACCAGGGTCCTGAAGGCAGAGGGCGGCAGTGTCTGGAGCAGCAGTCTGGAGGAGAGGGGCCAAGAGCAGACAGGAGCTGAGACTCAGCGACCACAGGCCAGGAACAGACTACGGTGCGGTCCTGAGTTAAGGGTCTGCATGAGACTGGGGGCTAAGGGGAAAGTAGCCCAGGGAATAGACTGGCTGAGGTGGCTGGTGGGAAGCAGCATTGGTGCTGAGGTCATGACACAGAGGGTCCCTGGGTTGGGGTCTGGAAAAGTGGGTGGGTCTGGGTCCCTCCCCACACCCTCAGTGTGCCAGGGGCAGCTCTGAGCTCACAGGTCATTGACTCTTTAACTAGTGGCCAGGAGCAACATGAGTGGGACTGCACTCCCAGAAGGGGTGGACTTGTAAAGGACTCAGCCAGAGGGCTGAGGGCATAGAAGCAGAATTGGGGTGTGTTTGGTGTGCAAGACATGGAGCGCTGACCGCCTGTGGGAACCACTTGAGTCAATTCCCCGTAACATCACCAGGAGGTGCTTGTCAGGTTGGGTTATGTGCTGCAAATGTCTTACAGTCAGATATTATAATGCAGCCTGGAGTGCCAAATGCATGGGTCACGGTGGCCAGGTCCTCAGTGAGGAAGAAGAGATGAAGTTCCTAAAAGCTGGAGGCGCTTTTGGAAACCAAGGCTATCTTGTCCCCCCAAGCTTTGTGTGACGCAAAACAGGACCTGGGGATTCAAGCCATTGTGACAACTGGAGGCTGTATGCCTTTAGGGGAAGAAATACTCTTCGTAGAGTTTCCCCTACATTTCTAGCCCATGTGAGTTATGGAAAAATGTTTGAAAATCTACCATCTAACCAGAAGGCAAATAAAAAGAACTATAGGAGTGGCTTAAAAATTACAATATTTCAAATGAAATCTGACTTTGGTGCGGGGTTGACTGATGATTTTTGAACACTCCAGTGTTAGCAATACTGTAATAACATAGACCGTTACGTAAGTACTGGAGGAGAAAGTCTGAAACATTTTTGTAATTAGTTGGCAGTTGTATGAAATTTATGGCCATTTTTTTATGCTTCTTGTGGATCTGGTTTCTTCTTAGTTATTATTACTTAAATCTTTCCGTAACTTTTTGTTGTTTTTTTTTTTAAATGATGTGTTTTGGAGTGTTTATAACAGAGGTAAGAAGCCTGATTTTCTCTGTCCTCAAGACACATTCTATTAGAGGAAGAAAGGCTGCATCAAGAAAGGAGATCAAGGAGTGCCATCCTGCTCAGTAACTAACAGAGAGTAGTGGCAGTGTAATGGACTGACTGTGTATGATATCGCCATGGGTGGCAAGTGACTTCTGCCTCTGGGAAGGCTATGTTGGTGGACCCACTGTGCCAGGACCATGGATCCACTCCTGCTCTGCACCCTTCCCTGAAGTCCTTGCCTCTCAGGTGTCTTCACCACCCCACCCACCACTCTTGCCTCTCAGGGGACAGAATGAAGAGTCATGAGAGGTGGACAGGGAAAAACCTCAGGGGATGGGTGAAGAGGCACAAGTGGCTAGCAGAAGAACCTCAGAGAAGGAGGCAGAGCAAAATAAGGGTCTGGGGTATAGCGGGAGCAGAGCATGGGTGGGGTCTTGTAGGGGGTGCTCTACTGGGAACTTCTGGCAACAGCTGTTTCAGGAGGTTTAGCTTCCCAAGTCCTTTATACCTGCCATCCATGTATATTTCCCACTTGTAATTTTCCCATCTATGACTGCATTCAGCTAGAAAAGGTCTCTTGAACTATTCGGGCTCATGAAAGAATTTCTCTCTGGGCCATTTTGGCAGGGACCTTGAGGTTTTTTCACCTTCCTCTGCAGCATGGTTCTGTTGCTAGGACCGTCTGAGTATACCTCACTGAATCAACTCTCTCTGCTATGTCAGGGGCCACTGGTACTGGTGCAGATCAATTCTTCCTGTTCTATGCTTATGGCACACAATGATTTAGTTTCCTGATGGCTGTAATACCTGGTTCCTGGGCTTGATGTGGTGGTGCAGCCAGGTGATGGCTAGTGGTATGCAGAGGGTCAGTGATAATCTGATGGTCCTTTCTGGTCTTAAACTCTGTGACTGGAACTCTATGGCTTGTCTCTTTTTTTGAGCTGAACTCTGAAGGCCCTAGTCCAGTTTCATCAATGTGACAGTTCTATGATATCTCTCAGCAGCACACATTCATTACAGTGACAACATACAGCATACAAAATAAGGTACGGTCTTCAACAGCCATGTGTTAACAATAGGTCCAGAATTTGCAGAGGCCCCTGAAAGTATGCACAGTACACAGTCTACATGGGTAGATCTTTTACACAAGTTGCTGCAAAGACTTGTATATAAGTTCCCAATGGGAACTAAGACTGCAATATTCCCTCTAGGTACTAAAAAAAATAAACAAACCCAAGCCAAAAAAAAAAAAAAATAGTGGCACCTCAGGTCCTACTGTAGAATCATGAGGATTTTTTCATTTGTGATGACCACTGTACTATACCAGATAGAAAGGAAGCTTCCTTCCATCTGCACCCGTCAGTGGAGAACTTGGGAGCCTTGACTTTTCTTCTAGATTATTTACACTTTTAAAAATGCATTTTATGAGGGGGGAAGTGGCCCAAAGGTGGAAGGGGCTCTCCAGAGTGACTGTACTTTTTAAAATGATGTGTGAAGTGTGGTGTAAAGTACTGATTTTGCTGGTAACCCTTTCCCCACCATTCATATATCAACCATCTTTGGGTTTAAAAACAGATGCTTGCCACACTTCTGAT
>ML688278.1:0-34086 GCA_007922175.1 Pelusios castaneus | reverse complement strand
TAGCTGGGCAGGGGGGCGGTTGGGCAGGGGAAATAGCTGGGCAGGGGAGCGGTTGGGCAGGGGAAATAGCTGGGCAGGGGAGCGGTTTTGAGCCTGTGCTCTGAATCTTAATGCCCCTTGTCCCAACCCACCCAGACCACCACAGGGGTTGGTTCCAGGTGAGCGTTAGCAAGGCGAGGAACAGCAGTAATGTCCCATGGAAGAGCCGGGCATGAGGGTCACTGACGCTGGACACAAGCCCTGAGTGTCCCAGCCAGTGCACCACATCATGCTCCCCAGCAGTTGGTGCAGACAGCCTGTCTGTGTTGGCCCTGCTGAGCTCTGCCTGAGAGCAGGGAAGCTGCCAGGGAACAGGGTGGGATCCAGGGCTACAGGTAAATCCTGCTCCAGTCCCATCCTGGCTACACAATAGCCACTTGCTGTGCTGGGAGGAGGCTATGGACTGGGCACAATATCCACACACCCAGATCACCAGCCTCTGACCCCAGATGGGCTAGGATATGTCCCAGGGAAGGGAGAATGCAGGAGGCCCCACCCATCTGATTAGTGGCAGTGGGGGACCCCCACCAGCATCACCCCAGTAGAGTCTGATGGGCAACAATGCAGAACTTTCTGCTGGGCTGGGCCCCCCCAGAGCAGCAGATTCCAGGGTTAACACCCCACTGAGATGCATGGAGCCATTCCCTTCTCTGTACTACTGTTTCAGGCTCTCTGCAGACTCAGGCAGGCATCGCTGGGCTGGTTATTCTCTGGGAGAGGCAGGTGGGTTTCAGAGCCCAGTAGTCCACACAGCTACTTCTAGCACTATAACACAAGCCGAGTCTGTAAGCCCAGCTCTGAGTCTCGCTGCCGTGGGTTTTTGTGATATGCTACACCCCCTCCCCCGACTGTGATCTGTGTCTCTTTCTTGTCCGCTCTTGCAATGTAATGGTGTGCTTTAATGCAAAATATGTCACAAGGCATTTTTTAATGCTCATGTCATGCCCTACATTTTTGTTATGGTAACGTGTTTCCTGTAACATCATACATATGTGCAGATATGAAACATGTCCCCAAATGGCTCATGTGGGGCAGACAAACAGTGAGAGCATGTGTGACAACGGCTATGCAAATTAAGGTCACCGGTCAGGAGGGCAATATCACAAAACAAAGAATCACCTGACCCCGGGGAGGAGGCAGTGTTTGGAGAAAGGAGAAAAAGTCACACCTTAAACTGGTTGGGGGCTTTTCTGCTTGTGTCTCCTTCTTGCAAGCAACTTCCAAGACTTGTACCTACCCAGATGGTGGGAAGGACCTGGATGCTAAACCATCAGTAGCCAACCATAAGGGTAAGATAGAACTGGACTGCAACAGTGAACTTCAGCTTAGAATGTGTATTTCCTTTTATTTGATAATGATAAACCCCTTGACAGATTGGTTAATTGATTGTGCATTGATCTGCTATATACTCATTTAAATCATATTTTAATAAAAAATGTTTCTTTTATCTAAAACAGTGTGGATTTTGGAGAGAGAGAGTGTGTGAAAGTGTGGATGCCTAACTTGGAGCAAAAGTGATGGATATCAGTTTGATTATTAAACTGATGTATCGGAGTATATGAACCTGCAGTGATCTGGGAAGGGTCCCAATCCTTGGAGGAGAGAAGTTCCCACTGTGGCATCAGGGGGCAGGGGATGCTCACTGGGGGCTGGCTGGTGCACGGTGGCCAGCCCTCACAGCTGTTTGTGAAAGGCAGGGCTGCATCTTTCTCTTGTGACACTTTGCAGGGGAGAGCAAATATATGGTCAGAAGGGAATGGGAGATGCAGACAGAAGGGGAAAAAGAGGAATGTGGTACAGAGGTTTTGGGGTGCAGGAAAGGAGGACGATGAATGAAAAAACAGACACAGGTATGGGGGTCAGAGGGTCAAAGGGAGGGAACCAGAAGGGGACACCGAGCTTAGAAACCCAGATAGTACCCACTGCTCCCGGAAGGTGTCCAGAGAGCCTGCAGACCCAGCCCAGAGGAACTCTGCCCAGATGTGTGAATGGACAAAGGAATGGAAATAGACCCCACAGTTGTAGTTCACTCCCTCAGCCAACCTCCCCTCCTAGGTGTTATAGACGGCCACTTTGGCCAGGGTCAGGAGGAGGTAAATGAGGAGATCCCGTGTGTGACGGGATGCACATCTGTGCAACTCTAGGGCATGACCTGTATAACTTTTCTGTTCAGTTTTGCAGTGTAATTGTGGGATTTGATGCCAATTACGCTATACCAGGTTCCTTTGTGAATGCTCTGAACGTGTTCCACATGGTTTCCGTGGGGCCATGTTTCCTACAGCAACATGTATGTACAGATGTGAAGCATGATACAGGGTTCAGACTCTCCGGATCTCTCTAGCACAGTGGCTGGAGATTTACATGTCAAAGGGGATGCTAATACCCTCCCTGGCTCAGGTAGAAGTGAAGAGAATCTCACAACAGGGCAGTGAGGGGAGGGGCTGTCAGCAGTTTGTTAAAACAAAGACACAGAGACTGTGAAAGAGGAGAAGCTGCAGGGCCTGAGAAGACACCATCTTGTAACCAACTTCAAGTAAGATCGGGGCCCTGCCTGAAAACAGGCAGAGAATGGCTGTAAAACACCAATCAGCTGAACACTATGTGCATAATCTTGGACTCTAAGGTCAGTTTGGGTAGAGATGTTAGATTAGTATGCGGTTTATACCTTTTATTTGATAGTGGTCACTCCTGACTCATTGATAGTATGGTTCTGCCTTGATTGGCCACGTTCTCACTTGACATCGGACTCTGATCAATAAACTAGTAGTTGTTTCACCTAAAGCTGTGTGGTCTTTAGAGGGTGCGGACGTGGGAGGCTGGGCACAATCCACTTCTTTGTTAAGTGGACGGACTTGAGACCAAGGTGATTGGGAGTGGGTCCCAATCCCTGTAAGGCAGTGGTTCCTAGTGTAATGTCTGGGACTGGGTGTGCTTGCTTGGGAACCAATGCCTGTGTGGCTATTGGATTTACACCCATTGCCTGGGACCAATCACACGCTGGTGGCTGGTGTGGACTGACAGGAGTGAACGGTCACCCAGCAGAGCGGATTGAATTGGGGTTCAGGAATGGGGTTCAAGTGGTCATAGCAGCACACCAGACTGGATTTGGGGAGCAGCCTGTCACACCGTGACTTTGTGGGGCCACAGATGGGGTGTGCATAAAGGAACAGGTGTGGGGGAAAAGTGCAGCCAGAACCTCAGTAATACGTTGTAAAGAAGCTAGAACAGGAGCTGCAGCCTGGCATATTCACGGTACACATGGCCCAGGGTCTCCCTTATGCCTCAGAAGGGCCGAGTGTCAGGGAGAGGGGTGAACTGGGTCAAGTACATGCCCGTGAGCAGGGATTACTCCAGGTTAATACATACAGCTGGAGTCAATCAGGGCCCTGCTAGGACTCCAGCCAGAGCAGGGAGTTGTGGGAATGATGCCTGGCCCCATCCCGTGGGCGGAGCCATCAGGTTCTGATCCACCCCATGCCTGGGGACTGACCAGTTGGCTCAGGGTTGGGGCAGAGCGCAGAGCCCACCCCTCTGGCTCCAAGGCCCATCCCTCCTCCTCCCCACAGCACTGGCAGGGCAGGAGCGTTCTTTGTGCTCCTCTCTCACCAGTGCTGAGCAGGGCGGGGGTCTCCAGTCTGGATTATTATAGGGGCTTTAGAGCCTGGAGCCCAGGGCTTCCTACTGGCCAGGTCGGAGGCTTAAGCCCTTAAAACCCCTTTGATAAATCGGCCCTGAGCAGAACAGTGACTGGAGAAAGACTGACTGGTACAAAGATGGGTGTTGTTGCAGGGGGAGAAAACCCTGCTCGAAGAGGGCAAAGGACCTCTCCCAGGGCTGGAGGCTGACGAGAAAGATGTTGCCAGAAAGGGAAGACTGAACAGGACACTTGGTTTGGCGCTGTCACTCCCAGAAGGGCTGACAAAAGACAGGAGGCTCCCCAGACCAGGAGATCAGATGGGGCCCTGCTCAAGCAGGGTGTGGACACAAGCCAAGGGGCAGAGGGAAGTAACCCAAGGAAAGTAGCCATTTTCCTGAAGTCTGCAGCACACGGCTGCTACCTGCAGTGGAGGGTGAGACCAGGCTCCATGCTACTCACACCGTCTGTTTGCCGGAGGGATGAGCCCTGGTGAAGAGGCAATGGCCTGGGCAGAACCAGAGACAGGACTGGGAGGAGCAAGCACAGAGCAGCCATCTTTGAGAGGTGGAATTACCCTCATCCAATACAAGGGAGAAGGAAAATACTGAAGGATGAAGCAGTTCCCCCATATGACGGCTAGAAGGATGCGCTGGATCTCGAGAGGCAGAGGAGAAGGTTTGTCACATTATCACTCCCTTTCCAAATGGTTCCCAATATTCTGGTCATTTTTTGACTGTCACTGCACATTGAGTGGATGTTTTCAGAAAACTCTCTACAATGACCCCAAGGTCTTTTGGACCTGGTCTACAATGAATCATAGAATCTTAGGGCTGGAAGGGACCTCATGAGGTCACCTAGTCCAACCCCCTGCTAAAAGCAGGACCACTCCCACTAAATCACCCCAGCCAGGGTTTTGTCTAAACGGATCTTAAATATCTCCAAAGACGGAGATTCCACCACCTCCCTAGGTAACCCATTCCAGTGCTTCACCATCCTTCTAGTGAGCAAGTTTTTCCTAATATCCAACCTCGACCTCCCCAACTGTAACTTGAAATCATTGCTCCTTGTTCTGTCCTCTGTTACCACTGAGAAGAGCCTGGCTCCCTCCTCTTTGGAGCATCCCTTCTACTAGTTGAAGGTTGCTATCAAATCCTCATTCATGACTTCTCTTCTGCAGGCTAAGGCCTTGTACACACAACAGGAATAATTGTGCAACAAGCCAGTTGCGCTTTAAAAGTCATCTGGTTTTTTCTAGCGCAGTATCGCATCCACACCGAGCCGCTTGTGACGGGACAGAGCCCCCCCCCCCTGCAATTCACGATTTCACAAGAAACCCAATTGAATTGCGGGAACCTATCCCACAGTTCCACCCATCCTAATTTGGTGCTAAGAATCCTGGGTAGAAGGAGAGTAGCGCTGTGCACCATGGGTAAAGTCTTGGTTTCCCATGGTGCATTCTGTTCCCCTTGTGTCACAAGAGTTGCTACTAGCAACTCGCGCCCATTTTCAACAGTAGCACATTACTTCCTGTTACTCCTTTTTGCAGCAATATGGATCCAGCTCGGATCTTCACAGTCGCCTTCAGCATAATGAATACATCTTGGTTGGTGGCACAGTATGCGTTCAGCTCTGAATCAGACCAGGATTCGGATGACCCTGGGCTGGTGACTGCCATACAGAACAGCAGCACCGCTTTGCTGAGCTCCTTCACAGAGCATCTGCACACGGTGCACCGCCGGTTCTGGTCACGAGAGACAAGCACCGAGTGGTGGGACCGCATCGTTTTGCATGTGTGGGATGATGAGCAGTGGCTACCGAACTTTCGAATGCGGAAAGCCACATTCATGGAACTGTGTGAGGAGCTAACCCCTGCCCTGCGACGCAAGGACACCAAATGAGAGCCGCCCTCTCTGTGGAGATGCATGTCACAATCGCACTGTGGAAAATGGCGATTCCAGACTGCTACTGCTCGGTCGCGAATCAGTTTGGAGTCGGCAGATCGACCGTCGGGTTAGCACTTTCACAAGTGTGCAGAGCCATTAATCGTGTTCTGCTCCGGAGGATAGAGACGTTGGGCAACGTGCAGGAGATCGTCGATGGATTCGCGGCCATGGGATTCCCGAACTGTGGAGGGGCAATAGATGGCATACACATCCCCATTCTCGCTCCAGAGCATCTTGCGACTGAGTATATTAATAGGAAGGGCTACTTTTCCATGGTGCTTCAGGCCCTCGTGGATCACAGGGGGCGTTTTATGGACATAAATGTGGGATGGTCGGGTAAGGTGCACAATGCTCGCATTTTCTGGAACACAGGCCTGTACTGGAAGTTGCAGGCAGGGACCTTCTTCCCCGATGATAAAATTACTGTTGGGGATGTGGAGATGCCCATAGTCATCATAGGAGACCCAGCCTACCCACTGATGCCTTGGCTCATGAAGCCCTATACTGGAAATTTGGAAATTTGTTGGATCCCCGCTCAGGATTGCTTCCAGCTCCTTGTAAAATCGGCATGTAGCCGGCACTGAGCAGGGGCGCCAGTTTGCCTCTCTGGCTCTGTGGTATGTAATCCGCAACTCCTTCACCTTCGAATTACACTGAAGAGTATCTCTCTCGTACCCCTTCTCTGCCATGGCCCGAGAAATATGCACAGAAATATCGAAATTCCGCCGGCTACCGCGTAACTGTGCCTGCACAGCGGACTCTCCCCAGATGCCTATGAGATCAAACACCTCGGCTGTGGTCCACACTGGAGCACGTGTGCTGCGTTGATCTGCCATTGCTCTTGGAGAACACAGCTGCACTCGACGTCAAACAAATAGGAAGAGTGAAGAATTCAAAAATTCCCAGGAATGATGGGAGGGCGGGTACAGTCACAGCCACAGAGCGCAGAAGGAAGTGCAGAAGGGATGGATTTAGAATTCTGGGGCATTTCTGGAGGCTTCATATTGTGCAGCAACCGTACACACACGAACTATCACAGAACAGGTGTTCCGCGATAACCGCTACCACCCTCGTTTTGGTGGTATACATATTGTGCGGTAAGACGGCTGTTACCATGCAACAACATGGATCGGTGTGTGGACGCTGTGCGTGTTATCGCGTGATAGATTTGTAGTGTGTACAAGGCCTAAATAAGCCTAGTTCCTTCAGTCTCTCCTCGTAAGTCATGTGCCCCAGGACCCTAATCATTTTCGTTGCCCTCCCCTGGATTCTTTCTAATTTGTCAACATCCTCTTTGTAGTGGGGAGCCCAAAACTGGACACAGTATTCCAGATGTGGCGTCACCAGTGCCGATTAGAGGGGAATTATCACATCCCTCGATCTGCTGGCAACACTCCTACTGATGCAGCCCAATATGCCATTGGCCTTTTAGGAACAAGAGCACACTGTTGGCTCATATCCAGCCTCCCATCCACCGTAACCCCCAGGTCCTTTTCTACAGCGCTTCTACTTAGCCGATTGGTCCCCAGCCTGTAGCAGCGCATGGGATTTTTCCATCCTAAGTGCGGGACTTTGCACTTCTCCTTGTTGAACCTCATGAGATTTCTTTTTGCCCAGTGTTCCAATTTGTCCAAGTCTCCCTGAATCCTGTCCCTGCCCTCCAGTGTGTCTATCATTGTCCACAGCTTGTTGTCATCAGTACAGAGCTAGACTGAGGTAAGACAGTATTTCAGACATCAGCGACCCAAAACCCAGGGAATTCAGAGAGGGAGAAAAACTCACAGGTTTTTGGAGAAGCAAGTTACAGTGGTGATTAAAGATCTCTAACTCACCAGTTGTTAAATTCAGTGCCATTGGTCCATTTCCAGGGCTGCCCTGGGTCCCTCCGGAGGCCGATCCAGTGCTCAAATCTGCCTTTGTAGCGCACCATGAAATCCTACAAAGAGCAGAAGGGAGGCAGAGGCAAGCCTGGACCCTGCTGCTCCCCCAGGCTCTGGGCAGGGAATCCCAGTGGAAGGGCTGGTTCCAGGACTGGCTGGGGATTTTCTTCTCCCTCTGACGCATCTCTGGGAAAGTCAATATTAACCCTCCCCCCACCCCAAACATGACTCCAAACCACCTCTCATCATGGCAGGGGAAGGGGAAGGAGAGAGAGGGTCTGACTGGGGCATGCTGGGAGAGGCCTGGACTGAGCAAAAGCTCCCTCCACCTTCCCATCCTCAGCCAGGAGGGGTCAGGTGATGAGGAGCCAGGAGCTGCCTTTCCCCTACACAGGAGGAATACAGTCGCTGTGTTCTGACTTCTTGCTCCCCCTCCTGCCCCACAAGCCAGGAGACACCTAAACCAGCCCAGCCCTAGAGGGGCCCGTCTCCCTACCAAGAGGGTGATCCCCACAGTACGTTGTCTCTGTCCCCACAGCAAGAGGGGGTCACAGCTGCTCCTCCCCCGCCAGGGGCACAGCCCAGGAAAAACTGCAGCAGCAGCCACTGAGCCAACGCACCATCCATGTCAGCCAACGTCTCTCACCATGTCCTGCTGGGAGTCGATCTCAGCCAGGGAGGTGTTGAGAGCAGAGCAGTGGGTCTGGCTGTAGGTCCAGTTCCCTTCATCCTCTGAGAAATGGTAGCATTTTCCTCGGTATCCGACCCAGCTGTCTGGGCATGCAGGGCCAGCAGGGGGGCCCAGATCAGCTGATGGACTTTTACCGTGCAGCACTGAAAATGAGACAGGAATGTGGTGTGAGTGGGACCTGGAGCCCGGCCATGAGGAGAACAAGGGGAAATCAGTCCCGGCTCCTCAGACCCCTTGAACCTCTGAGAGTTGCTGGAGCGAGCGGGGGGGACACTAGGAATCCGGTCCCAGAGGCGGTTCTCTGACCCTGGTCTGTCTCTCTCTTGTGGTCACATTCAGTAGGACGGGTCTCGACAGCTATTCCTCAGTTACACAGCCCCTGAGCCCAAACACCCTTTGATTCTGCATCAGCTGACAGCAGTGGGTGTCTAATTGCAGTGTGGACGTACCCTGAGTGACCAGGAATGTTATAACGTGATTCACCTCTTATGCACAGACTCTCTTCCCCCAAGTACCGCTGCAAGAAGGAAACTTGCTGGAAGCCCTTGCTGCAGTGTAACCCTCTCATTGCCAGGGCAGAGCAGCATTGGGGTCACCCATAGCTAACCCCAAGGAGCAGTAGGAAAGGTCAGTGCGGTAGATGAATAACCACAGGCAGGGTCAAGTCATAAAGGCCATAATAAGGAAGAATGGCTAAGTTATTCCAGGCACTATGGCCACTAGTGATTTCCCCCCAAGAACCACTGCTGCTCGCTCTCAGACACGGGGGATGCGTGGGGAGGATTTCATGTGTCCATTTCGGGGAGGGGAGGGGAGGCTAGACTCAAATCCCTCCAGCCATTTTTATGCGAGTCATTTCTTTAGCACCTCATTTTGCACCACACTGATGCCATCGCTGGTTTTCAAGTCTTTTCCTATGGCCAAAACTCTCATGTGCGGGAGAAGATTGTCAGCTGAGGTCTGACGAGCCAAGAAAAAGCAGGTCATGTGCAGGGTACGGATCTCATTGCACATTCCATGGTGTAGTGTCCCGTACACCTGAGTGTGAGCACTACTAACAGAGCAGGGCGGCTGATGCAGCAGATACTTCTGGGGAGCCTTGATCAGACCCCAGGGCAATAGAAAAATCCCATCCCCTGACAGTCTCACAGCTCCCCTGTCCCCAGACAATGGCAGATAGAGCTCACTGCTGCTCTGCACCTTACGCCATCAATCACCCCACTGTCCATGGGCACAAGTGACTGTGTCTGGGACACGGCCATAGTGATGGGGACCCAACGTGCTCAGAGATGTGCTGGGTGAATGACTAAGTCAGATCATCCTGCCACAGACAGACCCCAGGTGCAGGGGCTGTGAGGGAGCAGAAGGAGGGTCTTGGAGGAACATCCCCCATTCTCTGTCCAGGGGTGGGACAGGCCAGGAGAGAGGGCAACCGGGAGAGGGTGGCAGGGAGGGCTGAGAACTCACCTGCCAGGACAATGACTGTGATGAAGAGAGTTAGAGACACAGCTCCGAGGACAATGATACATAATCTGTAGTGACGTTCGCTGAACTTCCACTGGGGGTCTGAGAGAGAAAGACCCGTCAGGCAGGGCTGGGAGGACACGTCTCACTGACAGCCCAGGGCTGCAGCTGCCCTAGAACACGCAGCGTCCTGTCCGTGGCTCCTTCCCTCAGACGCTCCGGGAGAGGAGCCGGGAGACCAGGCAGGCTGGGGTGGGGGGAACAGTACCCCTCTCGCCTCAGTCCTGTGCCCTCCCCTGGGCACTCCCCGCCACGCTGTCACAAGACCTGGCGATCTCCAGGGTACAGAGATAATGACCTGTCTGTGTCAGGGGCAGGAGTTCAAGCTGTCCTCCCTCTCCACCCCCTGCAGAGCACTGGCTGTGCCCACCTGGCCTGACACATCCTGGAGTCTCACCTCGGCCCCACACAGCAGAGGGGAGGAGACAGACCCAGGCCGAGAGGGGCCAGTGCTGTCCCAGGGGGTCTGACACACACAGCCAAAGGCCCCTGCTCAGACACCGCTGTGTGCACCAGACAACAGCTGGGAGGCAGGGATCGGTGCCCGGGAGACCCCAGCAGTGATCAGTCCCTGCTGCCCACAGACGGGGGTCGGGCACTTGCTGCTGTCACTGAGAGCCTGGCCCCACCTTGGGCAGCCTCGGTGTCTCTCTCCAGCCTGTTCCCAGCCAGCGACGCCCCCTTACCTGGCTCCCCTCCACTTTCAACAGGTTCAGTGCCAGTAACAGGCTCCTGCAGCTGCACTTGGATTTCAGGGGACTCTTCTGCCATCATTATTGTCTGTCTCACCCACACTCAGGCTGAGATACTACTGCAGGCGCTGGGCTGGGATCGGCTCCTCTGTCTGACTGGATCCAGTTCAGCAGCTGTAAAGCCCAGCAGGCGGCTCTGGCTCCCCACCCCTCCTGCGGACTCACCAGCAGATCTGAAAGCAGATGGACAGTTGTTTGTGTGAGGCTGTGGTTTGTTGTTTCTTGTTCCCGATCCCACAGCCCAACGCCCTCCAGAGACGGTGCCATGATGATTAAACTCCCTGCACCCAACAGGGCTTCAGAGACCCGTTCTGCTACGGAAGCCACCCACCTGCGACATGCACCAGTGGGGTTGGGGAGGGGAGAGAAGATCCCCCCCCCCCGCCCACACACACACACACTCCCTGAGTAGATTATAAAGGTGCCTGGGCTCAGATCAGCAAGACCCTCCACAGCTGAGCGGCAGCCGGCACCAACACACATCCTGGGTAACCGGCTCCAGGCTCCAGGCACTGCTATAACTGCGCACTAGGATCAATACAGCACCTTACCCGCAGGTGGCTCCGCAGCTGCTGCACCAGAAATGGCCCCCCATGCACTCAGGAGCTCACTGCTCTGTTTGTTGTGCTGGCTGGGCCCCCCACACTGTAATGTCTGGTGTGTGCATCACACATGATCCATGTAACCCTGCCCCAAGCCACCCCCACCACCAATAGAACACAGACATGCCACCGACTGCCTGATTTCCCAGTGCGAGAGATGTGTTCCCAACCATGCTGGTTTACGGAGGTCACACACACTGCCAGCCAATCATCTCTGTGCACCCCACCTATTCAGGGTAGATTTGTGCCCCTGATAATTATGGGTGAGGGGCTGCTTGTCCCGCCGCTTGTTCAGTCCCCTGGATCAAGCTCAACATGGATAAAACAGAGCTCCTTATCTCTACCCTCCTACCTCTACCCTATTACCTCCTCTCTCCATCTCTGTGGACAACTCCACCATCCTGCCTGGCACTCTGGCCCATAATCTGGCTGCCATCTTTGACTCAGACCTCCCTCTAGATCCTCACAGCCAGGTGGTGCTCAAGTCTTATGGATTTTTTTCTGTATAGCATCTCCAAGATATGGCCTTCCCTCTCCATGATCCCCACAGCTAGATTCCATCGAGGGACTCATCACATCACGTCTCAGTTACTGCTCCATGCTCCTCTTCTCCGCCTTGCATTGCTCAGATCAATTCAGAAAGCTGCTGAAAAGATCATTCTCCCAGCTCACTGCTTTTACCGTCATCCCCTCTTTGCATTCCTCCACCAGCTCCCACTTCTCTACGGCAGCAAAGAGAAGTCGCTAGTCTTCACTTCCCAGGCCATTCACAAAATGCACTCTCCCACCTCCCATCAGTCCATGGCACCAGCCTCCATCACCCACTTGTTACATTTTCACACGACTCCTTCATGTTTTCTCCCATGACATCCCACATGCATGAGAGGAGCTCCTCCTAAACCTCTGCAATCCTACCTCACTCTCCATCTCCAAATCCTCCTCCAAGTTCTCCTTTGCTGGGCTTTCTCCCATAAAACAGCAGCAGCCAGTCTCCTAGGCTATGTCTACACTGGCAAGTTAGTTCAAATTAAGGAGGCTTAATTCGAACTAACTAAAGCCATGGCTACACTAGGCTTTAGTCAGTTCGAATTAAGGGCTTCCTTAATTTGAACTAAGAAGTTCAAATAGGGTATTCGAACTAAGGGGTTAATTCAAACTAACTAGTTCAAATTAACCAATGTGGCCATGTTAATTCGAAGTAATTTCTTAGTTCAAATTGACCGGCCATTGGAATGAAAGGGGATCGCTAATTCGAACTAAGCAAGTGCTTGCTTAGTTCAAACTAACGTTCCAGTGTGGCCGTGCTAGTTTGAATTACATTAAATTGAACTAACTAATTTGAACAAGTGTAGACAGAGCCCTTGTGTGCTGAGACCACTGCCTATCAATGGTCAAAACTGTCTCATTGGTCCCATGCCTGTCTTTATCCATCTTCGTCTTTAGTCCTACAGCTTCGGCTCTTTGGGGCAGGGACTGTCTCTTTGTACAGCACATAGCCAGTGGGGTCCTAATCCATGACTGGGGTGCCTACATGTTACAGTAACACAACACAGGCTAAAGAATTTCACTATTTGGGCTTCAGTACAAAAAGGGAAACCCCCTCAAGTGAAGTAAGGCTGCATTGACCGGAGAGCGCTTTGAGTCAATGGAGCCGAGTGAGGACGCTGCGGTGTGTAGAATTAACTAAGTCGATGGGAGATACGTATTCTGCGGAATGCAGATTGTGCATCTTCTGCCAACTTAGCGCTGTAGTGCAGACCTGGCCAGAGTAACTTCTATTTCTCCCGTCAACTTCATAACTCCCCTTTCGTGCACCATCTTCACTGCACTACTCCAACGAGATGGTGGTTTAATCCACTGTTATCCCTCCCATAATGGATTGGAAGTGTAAGTGAGAAAGAGATTTAAGATCAAAAGAACACCAACCTGAAATCGACAGATCAGTGCCCTATACATGTATAGCCTGTGCAGTCAGCTTTGAAAAATCAGAGGATAGGAGGCTGAGGAGAGCTGGCAGATCCCAGACCCAGAGAGCAGACCCTAGGTGAGGAAAATCTTCATTTCCGTGCTAATATTCTCAACCTAAAGAACCACAGCAGGCACCTAACTGCTGTAGAAGACCTGCTATGCTATGACATGGGTATTCAATAATCACCATTAATTATGGCAACCACAATAAGTGTCAGGGCTTGAGATGATCCATTTAAACTAGTGCATCTTTCTGATTATGTTTCAAAATAGGGCCACCACTGAACCGCTGGAAGTCACTAGCTAAGCACCTGGACCCAGAATTTGTTAAAGTGGTAAGCCAGCTTGTGATAAGCACAGCCTCCTCTGCAGGCACAGAAAGAATTTTGTCTTCACTCAGGCTATGTACACACGATCAGATTAAAGCGCAACATGGCAATCGCGCTATAAAAATCACGTGACCTTTATTGCGGGAGAGCGCGTACACACGTCACTCCTTGCAACGCAACAGAATTCCTTGCAATATCGCGATGTAGCGCAATGAATTCTGGCACCTATCCCATAGTTCAATTTTCCCTCAATCGGCGCTGTGAATCCTGGGATAAAGGAAAGCAACGCAAAGCGCCATGGGTAAACTCTCAGTTTCCCATGGTGCACTCTGTTCCCCTTGCGTCTTCCTTGTTGCCAATAGCAACTCGCGCCTATTTTCAACAGTGCAGTGCCGCACCACTTGCGAGCAATCACAACAGCGACAGCATGGATCCTGCTCTGATCTCCACTGTCGCCTTGAGCATTCTAAATACATCTTGGCTGGTTGCTCAGTACGCAATGAGATCCGAGTCAGACGAGGACACTGAGGAGCAGGGGCTGATCGATGCCCTGCAGAGCAACAGCACCGCGTTGCTCAGCTCCTTCACCGATCATCTGCACACAGTGCAACGCCGTTTCTGGTCGCGAGAGACGATCATTGAGTGGTGGGATCACATTGTTATGCAGCTGTGGGATGACGAGCAGTGGGTACAGAACTTTCGAATGCGGAAAGCAACCTTTCTGGAACTGTGTTCAGAGTTGGCCCCTGCCCTGCGACGTAAAGACACCAACATGAGGTCCACCCTAACCGTGGAGAAGTGTGTTGCGATTGCTGTCTGGAAGATGGTGACTCCTGACTGCTACCGGTCGGTTGCAAACCAGTTTGGAGTCGGGAGGTCCACCGTCGGATTAGCCCTCTCACAAGTGTGCCGAGCCATCAATCGCGTTCTGCTACGGAGAACGGTGATGTTGGGCAATGTTCATGAGATTGTGGACGGCTTTGCTGCCATGGGATTCCCTAACTGCGGGGGAGCTATAGATGGCACACATATCCCGATTTTGGCTCCAGACCATCTCGCGACCGAGTACATCAACAGGAAGGGCTACTTCTCCATGGTGCTGCAAGGACTCGTCGATCACAAGGGGTGTTTTACGGACATCAATCCTGGGTGGTCAGGAAAGGTGCTTGATGCCCGCATTTTCAGCAACACTGGTCTGTACTGGAAGCTGCAAGGGGGTTGTGACCAAAGCCTCCTGGGATACCCTCCTGGACGTGCAAAAATCAGGGCAAGCTTCAAAACTGGGAGCCAAACTCCCCACACACTGATGGGTGGTACTTAAACCAGTCTCCCTATCAGTCACAACCAGGCTTCTGGTTCCCCACACTGGGTACCAAGAAATCTGCCCAAAAGAGAAACAGCTCCCTTTATTGCACTCCAGTTCCTCCGGCTCCCTCCTAGCCGCACGGTCCCTTAAAGATATAGGTTCTCCTGACCCCAAAGGGCCAGCCACATCCCTCAGAACAATATAGGTTTGGATCTTACCCAAAATATCACTCTGATAGCCAATCCTTTAGCAACTACAACTAAAGGTTTAATATAAGAAGAAAAGAAGCAAAGTATGAGAGATGTTAAAGGGTCAAAGCGAATCACATACATACAAATGATTTAAAGTTCATGAAAAGCAGTTTGCAGGCGTGTTCCTCTGGTAAACACCCAGCGCCAGGGTGGGCCTCAATCCTTTGTTCAGTCACAGAGGAATAGCTCCAGAGATGGGTGTTGGCTGTAGACTGGGGACTTGAGAGCAAGATGGAGTCGGGGATGCTGCCTTTTATCACCTCTGGCCTTCTCCATGCTGTGTGCAGTTCTTTTCAATCAAATTGGAGTTGAGTCACATGTTCAAGTCCTAGTGGCTCAACAGGTTTTCTTCTTCGGCCCATTGTATTGGGGAGCTTCCTTAAAGAGCCATTAAGGGGAAAATGGCTGGGTAGACATTCAGTCTGGGGAATTTCCGCAGACTCACACAAGTTAAAATATAACAATCATATTCCTAACTTCTAATATGAATACAAATCCTACACATAAACTATATAATCATTCCCCACAAATTACTACCTTTCTATTGACACCAAACATGGCATAGTTCTTATGGATTATGACAATTATAAAATATTAATACAAAATAATATCATAAATGGTTCCCTAAATCCAGACAGCATCACAGGGATACCTTCTTCCCAGATCAAAAAATTACTGTGGGGGATGTGGAGATGCCCATAGTCATCCTCGGAGATCCAGCATACCCACTGATGCCATGGCTCATGAAGCCGTACACCGGGAACCTAGATCGCAGCAAGGAGCGGTTCAATTACAGATTGAGCCGCTGCAGAATGACTGTGGAGTGTGCCTTCAGCCGCTTAAAAGGGCGCTGGCGCTGTTTGTATGGGAGGCTGGACTTGGACGAGGACAACATCCCTGCTGTAATTGCATCATGCTGTGTGCTTCATAACATTTGTGAAAATAGGGGAGAAAAGTTTTCTCCAGGGTGGGCTATGGAGGCACAGCGCCTCGAGGAAGCATACGAACAGCCAGCCACTAGGAATATTAGGGGGGGCCCAATGAGGAGCTGCTCGCATAAGGGAGGCACTCAGGGAGCATTTCAATGATGCCCTCCCGTAGTTCAAGTCAAGGACGCATCAAGTGCACCTTATGAGATTTTCACTGTGTACAAATAAAGCCACTCTTCACATTTTTTTTACTGTTTTTATTAAAAGATGAAACGGGAGGGGGGGGAGAGTTTACAGGTGGGTGTAGCTGTGGGTCTCTAAAAAGTAGCTCTGTGAGGGACTGGATGTTGCAGTATACCAGGGGGACGGGTGGCCTTCAAATAAATGCTTTGAAGGACTACGGGGTGTGGGAGGCAGACATGGCTGAAGTGTCTGGAGTGGAGCCTGTACATTAATCGCCTGGGTATGCAGAGCAATAATGCTCTTGAGCAGTTCTGTTTGCTCCTTCATGACGCTTATCAGTTTGTTCCTGTGTTTCTGCCTCCTCTGTTGGGATTCCTCTCTCCAGGCTCGATTCTCCCTCACAGATGCCTCTGTCGTTTTCATCAGCTCCTGAAACATATCCTCCTTGTTTCTTCGAGCACGCCGCCGAATGTTTCTCATGCGGTAAGCTGGGGTAGACACCAGCCTTGTGAAGGTCGAATCTAATAAAAAAAAGAACAATAAAGCTATTGTTCACACATAGCCTAGATAACCAATGTAACCTTCCAGTAGCACATTCCACTGGAAGGTACAGGGCAGTCAACATCCTATGCTTTGCTGAAGCGGACAAGATATGTCCTAATAGAAACCTTACTGGGGGCTAACATTCTGCCACACAGATGGAACCCGATATCTCTCTCCTCAGAGTGCCCCTGCCAGTTAGAATACATATCCTACATGCCACTGGATGCCAGCCGGGACCGTATGCTGCTGCTTTGTGTGCTGCCATGGTTCCCAGTGCTGTGCTTTGCAGCTGGCGAGGCCCAGTATCCTTATACAGGAGCGTAGACACATACACTATCCCATCTAACCTGAGTAGCAGGCTCTGGCGGTACATCGAGGAAACCTTTAGTGACCTAAATACAGATGATTTTTTGACAATCACTGCTTGTGTTGATGCACTTCTAATGAATGCATAGTAAAGAGCGTGCACAGCGGGGACCGAGACAGCAAGCACCCCCGCCCCGGACAATGATTTTTTAGCAGAAGCCATAGCTGCACGGAAAAAAAACTTACCTGAACCCCCCTCTGCCGCCTCAGAGGACGCTGCAATTCATGTCTTGGGTGGACGTCTCAGCGGGGGTGCAGAAGAGCTCCTGGCTACACGCTGTTGCGCTTTCCTCCAGGTCATCCTCCATCTCCTCCAACTCATCGATCACGTCCTCATCCTGCTCGGGTCTGGCATTCACTGGATGAGGGGGGGCCAATGTGTCCACAGGACTCTTTGCAGTGGTTGTGGGGTCCCCACTGAGGATGGCTTCGATCTCCTTGTAGTAGCTGCATGTAGCATGCGCTGATCCCGATCGGCGGTTTGCCTCTTATGCTCGGTGATAGGTTATTCTTAGCTCCTTCACCTTTGATCTGCACTGCACAGTGTCTCTCTCATAACCTCTCTCTGACATGGCCTGAGAAATTATGCCAAATGTATCATAATTTCGCCTGCTGCCATGTAGCTGCGCCTGCACAGCAGACTCTCCCCAGATGCTGATCAGGTCCAGCACCTCTGCCGTGCTCCAAATGGGTGTGCATCTTCCACGATGGGCCGCCATTGCTAGTGAAGATCGGAGCTGCACTCCACTCCACAAGGAAGAGAACAGGAAGTGAAACAGAGGAGAAATTCGAAAATCCCAGGAATCGAAACAGGGTGGGGACTGTTTCGTCACGGCCACAGAGCGGGTGGGAGGAAGACCAGAGAGGACGACTTTGGAATGCTGGGACAGTTCCGGAGGCCAATTATTGCGCGGTAAGTGTACACACGAGCACAAAAGCGCAACAGCTGTTCCGTGTTGACTGCTACCACCCTCGTCGAGGTGGTTTTTGTATTGCGCTACAACAAGGCAGTTAACACGCAACAGCCCTATTACACGTGTGTACGCTGTTGTTGGTATCGCGCGGTAATGACTGTTAATGCCCAATAAAGTGATCGTGTGTACATGGCCTTAGACTATATAAAGTTGAAAAATCAATTGGGAGTTGAAAAACAAGGAAAACTTAAAAACAAGCAGGGGCCGAAAGGGATGAAATCGACTAATATTAAAAGTAACTGACGAGACTTTGATACATTTGAGAGTTTTCCCAGGCTAAGCTGATAAATCCATTTATTTCAGGGACTGCGCTTACTGCCGCTGTGTAATAAGTCATCTCGTACTGGATAGGGATCACTTTCTGATCAAAGGAGTTGGTGTGTTTAACTTCCAGAGGGGTAAGACAACCGGAGTTCTGCGGCACGTTAAAGGTTAACAAATGTTTTCAGGCATCTGATTTCAGGGTCTCCAGCCACCCTCGTCAGAGTCCAGGGCAGAGCAGCAGGCGGGGGAGGAGGGGTCTGCGGCAGGCCAGCTCAGACGACCCCTCCCATGCCACCCCTCCAACTTTGGCTCACTGCCAAAGGCAGAACAAAGCCCGGCTGTGGGGGGACCCAGCCACGATCGCCCCGTTCGCCGCCCACCCCCCAAGGGCGGCCCTGCGAGCAAAGCAGAACCGAGCCAGCAGCACGGTCCCTGTAGCAGCGCTAGCCCCCCCTCCAGTAGGGGGTGTCAATGCACACCCCTCCCCCTACCTTGACCCAGCTCAGCAGGACGCTCCCCGCAGCAGCAGCCCCGGGGGCAAGGTCGGTCCCGAGTGCCAGCAACAGCGGGGGGCCGATCCTCCAGGGAGGGAGCGCCCGGAGTCCTGTCCCGGGTCACTGTGGTGTGACCCAAGCCCCGAACCCACCACCCCGCGGCCGCACGCAAAGCCTCGGAGAGTGACTCACCGGGGGGGTCACTTCAGAATTCCTCTCCATGCTCCACCGCCCGGCACCGCTGTTCTCTCCGCCCTTTCAGTAACACGCCGGCTGGCGAATGCTGAGATTGCAAAGCAACCGGCTGCTTCCCTGGCCCTGCGCGCGCTGACCGCCGAGCCGCGAGCTGCACAGCGACTTTTATAAGCGGACTTCGGGGGTCCCTCGCAGCGGATCTGTGAGAGGCGGGGACGGGGGTGCACCCAACGCGCCGGGACGGATCTTCCAACCGTTAGTGCAGGGCCCGCGGCGGTGGGTGGGATTTTGGTGTTGTCTGCACCCGCAGGGAGTAAGTGCACTGGTTTAAAGGAAATGAGGGAGGGGAGAGGAGGGAAAACGTGCTCCTGAAATGTACTAATGACTAGAGCTGCTTGGGTTACACCACAGAACACCAGACTGTAGGGGGCGCCAAATTAGACAGAATTGAATTCTTGCTTTCTTGCTTCCTGAGCTGGTTGCAAAGTTTCTTCACTCATCTTTCCCTCACTGATTGCTCAATTTAATGAGCCATTTAACCACAATGCCTCCCTGATCTGCAAATGCTCAGCACAAGGGTTTTTAGATGCCAATAAAGCCAGCAAAACAAACGAGGAGTCCTGTAGCACTATTACATACTAAAAAAACTATATTTATTAAATTCCAAAGGGGTAGCCGTGTTAGTCTATTGTA
Source organism: Pelusios castaneus (assembly GCA_007922175.1). NCBI lineage: Eukaryota > Metazoa > Chordata > Testudines > Pelomedusidae > Pelusios > Pelusios castaneus. The sequence goes on along the minus strand of ML688278.1, from coordinate 14,523 downwards.
GAAAGACAACAGAGTCCTGTGGCACTTTTAAAGACTAACAGATTTATTTATCACATGAGCTTTCGTGGGAGAAAATCCCACTTCGTCAGATGCTTTGAAGATAAGAAAGTTACAGAGTGGGAGGAAATTAAATGCAGAGGAGTGGATGACATAGCATCAGGTCAGGCTGTAACAGCAAATCAAAATAGGTGTTCGGATTCAAAACACTGGGGAACAGCACATAGAGGAGGGGGAGGTCAAATCAGTTCTTGTAATTCGAGAAAAATCCATAGTCCCTGTTTAACCCCAGGACAACTGAGTCAAATTTGCATATAAGTTCGAGTTCTGCAGTTTCTCTTTGAAGCTGTGATTTGTTATTCATCTGTTTCAACACAGCTATTAACAAGTCGTCAAGGGAGTGAGCAGGGAGGTTGAAGTGTTCCCCTACAGGTTTTGCAGTGTTGCAATTTCTGATGTCAGATTTGTGTCCATTGATTCTTTGGCGCAGAGACTGTCCTGTCTGTCCAATATATAAGGCAGAGGGGCATTTCCGGCACATGATGGCATAAATCACATTGGTGGATGAGCAGGTGAACGAACCCTTGATGGAGTAGGTGGCATGATTAGGCCCTGTGATGGTGTCATCAGTGTAGATATGAGGGCAAAGTTGGCAGCGTGGTCTGCTGCAGGGCTGTGTTCCTGCTGTGTTCCTGAGGAGGGGAGGACGGGGTGCAGTAATGGTGGTGGTGACCCTGGCTGCCCAGACAAGTGATGGGTGGTGGTGGGGGGACCCCCTGGTTATGGGGGAGTCAGGAGCCCAGGTGGGGCCAAAAGTCCTAAATGAGTGGGGAAAACCCCGTGGGGGGGATGATGCTACTGCCTGACCTAACTTGAGCACCCATCCAGCCTGGCCCCAGCCAGTGTTCCCTCTAAGGTGCGCGGCCGCGCAGCGGCCGTCGCAACCCCCGCACAGCAGTGAGGGACCCCCGCGCAGGCCGGCAGCCCCCACTACTCCCTGCAGACTCCCCGGGCTGCGGCTTTGCCGCGGCAGCCCCGGCCCAAGCCCGGCCTCTGGGCTGGCCCTCCCCGCCCCCAGGGCGGAGCAGGCAGGCTCAGGGCTGGGGCATGCGCGCCTGCCTGCCTACCCCATGCGGCCGGGGCAGCGGGGTGGCCGCGGCCGGAGCAGGCTCCTGGGTTCTCACCCCCCGGCCGCCTCGACTTCCCGGAACGGGGCCAGGATCGACCTCCGGCGCCGGGGTCTGCCCTGCCGGGGCCGCGTTCAGGTCCCCGCCGCCAGTGGCCTCGGCTTCTTTCTTTCTTTCTTTTTTTTTTTCCTTCTTTCTCTTCTTTGCCCTCCTTTCTCTTTCCATCCTTTTCTCTTCTTTGCCTTCCCTTTCTCTTTTCTTCCTTTTCTCTTCTTTGCCTTCCCTTTCTCTTCTTTGCCTTCCCTTTCTCTTTCCTTCCTTTTCTTTTCTTTGCCTCCCCTTTCTCTTTCCTTCCTTTTCTCTTCTTTGCCTTCCCTTTCTCTTTCCTTCCTTTTCTCTTCTTTGCCTCCCCTTTTCTTTCCTTCCTTTTCTCTTCTTTGCCTTCCCTTTTCTTTCCTTCCTTCTCTCCACCTCTCTTTTCCTACCTTCTCTTTTTTCTTCCTTTCTTTCTCTTGTTTGCCTTCCTCCTTTCTCTCCTCCTTCCTTCTCTTTTTTCTTTCTCTTCCTTCCTTCTTTTTTAAAAAGCTTTTTAAAAATTAATTTTAAATAAAAACCTTTCTAAAAATTAAATTTCAATTCAAAATTCATTCAAATTCAATTAATTAAACACAATTGATTAATTCTGTTTACAATCACTTTAACTTCAATTAATGCCTATAATTTCTGTCATGTGAGTTTGCACAAAAATTTTATTCAGAAAAAGTTTTGCACACGGCTTGAAAATTTTGCACACAAGCTGCCAAACCTTAGAGGGAACATTGGCCCCAGCAGAAGCTCAGCACACGGGGGCAAAATCCAACCACCACCACTGTCACCTGCTGGTTGGGGAAACGGGGGAAGAGGGGAATGATGCCGGATGGCTGACTCCTGCCGTAATGTTGGGGTTTAATCAGGACTCCTGGGTTCTATTTGCTGCACTGGGTGGGAAGTGATGTCTAGTGGTTAGAGGAGGGGGCTGAGAGTCAGGACTCCTGAGCTTTATTCCCTGCTCTACTATGGATGCAGGGAATAATCTTATGAGGAGGGAATTCAAGTACCTTCCGTGGTATGTGCCTCAGTTTCCCTGTCCATTAAATTGAGCTGGTAGCAACATGGCACAGCATGGGGACATAGACTTCCCAGCCCCCTGTTGGCTCTATACTAGGCTTAGCTGGGAGAGAGCTGTGCCTGCTGCCTGGACCTGCGGCTGGCTCCATCGCTGGGCTGGGAGCAGTGTTCCCTCTGAGCTGTGCAGGTGTGCGGCCATGCAGCAGCCATCCCAACCCCCGCGCAGAACTGAGGGACCCCTGCGCAGGCTGGCAGCCCCCACCAGACCCCCAGGGCTGCAGCTTTGCCGCAGCAGACCCGACCTGAGCCTGGCCACTGGGCTGGCGCTCTCCGCCCCTGGGGTGGAGCAGGCAGGGTCAGGGCCGGGGCATGTGCGCGCGCCTGCGTGCCTGCCTGTCCCATGCGGCCGGGGCAGCGGGGTGGCCACAGCAGGGGCAGGCTCCCTGGTTCCAACCCGCCGGCCGCCTTGACTTCCCGGCCTGGGGCCGGGGTCGGCTCCGCTCTGCCGACAGCCTTGGCCTCCCAGCACGGGGCCAGGATCGGTCTCCAGTGCCGGGGTCTGCTCTGCCCTCCCGGGGCCGCGTTCGGGTCCCCGCCACCAGTGGCCTCAGCTTTCTTTCTTTCTTTCTCTTTCTCTTCCTTCTTTCCTGCTCTTTCTTTCTTTGCTTCCTTCCTTTCTTTCTCTTACTTCTTTTTTGTTTTTCTCCTCCTTCCTTCTCTTTTTTCTTTCTCTTCCTTCTTTTTTAAAAAGCTTTTTAAAAATTAATTTTAAATAAAAACTTTTCTAAAAATTAAATTTCAATTCAAAATTCATTCAAATTCAATTAATTCAACACAATTAATTAATTCTATTTACAATCACTTTAACTTCAATTAATGCCTATAATTTCTGTCGTGTGAGTTTGCACAAAAATCTTATTTGGAAAAAGTTTTGCGCACGGCTTGAAAATTTTGCACACAAGCCGCCAAACCTTACAGGGAACATTGGCTGGGAGGGAGTTGGACCAGGCTGCTGGTTCTAGATGAGTGCAGCCCAGACCTGCTGCTGGCTCCATGAGCTCAGCATTTTTTTTTTTTGGGGGGGGGGGGGGGGGGGGCCTGGGCTGGGCTCATTGGAATCTTTTTTAAGTGCGGGGGGGAGGGGGGGGGAGGAGGTGGGAGGGGAGAGCCAGTCGGTCTGACCCATGGTGTTGTGCTCTGTGCTGGGAGTGTGTGTGTGTGTGCTGCACATGGGCTTGGAGTGGGCAGGGGAGGAAATGGGCCTGAGGAAGCTGGGTTTGGGGCTTGTACTGCAAATCTTTTTCCTGTCTGTAGCAACCTCCTTTTGTCAAGCAAAGCTGTGTATGTAAATAGTTAAATAGTAACTATTTAATTTACTATTTTATTTAATAGTAACTGTGTCTGTAAATAGTTAAAATGTCACAGCACAGCGTCATATCAGTGCCGACCCTGGGTGAGCCAACTGGCCTGTGGGGGCCTCTGCTCTGCCAGCGCAAGGGGCCAGAGGCTGGGCTCTGTCCTCTCACCCTGCCCCTGGGCTGGGTGGCCCATGCCACCCCCTTGGCGGGCCAGCGCACGGTCGCTCCCCGGCAGGGGCAGGGCTGGAAATGCTGCCAAAGCACGGCACTCCACCTCCCACTGGTGAAGGCTGCAGGGGGCAGCGTGGAACACACCGAACCACAGGGTCCAGGGTGGTCTCCTCGCGAACCTTCCCTCCCACCCCCCCACATGGTGGGGTCGCCAAAATCATAGTTCGCTTAGGGTGCGAAAACACCTTGAGCCGGCCCTGACGATGACAGGGCGAGCCGTAGTGATGCAGCCAGAGAGAGGATGGAAGTAAACTAGTAAATATACTAGAGAGGCAGCGATCACGTTAATTCATCTCCATTGCTCCCTCCTGCCCAGCAGACATTTCCCCCGCCACCTTCCCATGCAACAGCCACGAAACCCAGCCTGGTGCAACACGCACACACGGCTTGCTCTGTGTGCACCTGGGTCGCTGCTGCGGGGTTTCTCGGTCTCCGGCGAGCAAGTGCAACACCTGCCGCCCCACATGCCCAATTCCACTGCTTTGGGGAACAGAGGACTTGCCCTTTCTGAGCCTCAGATGTGCATTGAGAGGAATGTGGCGATGCAGCCCCCAAAGGGACGGCTCACAGAAGGAAAAGGATAAAAACAAGAGGAAAATGTAAATGGGGGAAATATGTAAATGTTATCGGATGAGAAAGAGCATTTATATTGACCTTGGTATTTCTAGCCTGGCTCCCCACTTTATCCCCTCCTTGCATGCAAAGGGTTAAAAGAGACAAGATTCCCGGATGGAGCCACCAAAGAGCCCAACCAGAGGGGCAACAGACAACTGGTTTTACCCCTCCCACCCCCACTATAATCTGTTTGCCTTCCTCAAGTTTATGTCTTATTTTAATTCATCTGTCCTCTCTCTTAAAAAAGTGGGGGCTTAATAGATCATCTGGATCAGCCCAAATAGACTCAGGGGCGGCAAAGCTCTCAGTTGTAATGATCTTGAGGGTTCATTAAAGACCATGTCATTGAATGAATGAAGAATAGAACTTTAATAACACAGGCAGGAGTGATTCCCAGGTGTGTAGCTGGGAGCAGCTATGTTAGATCACCTGTAGGGCATGTCTCCCAATTCACACAACACTGACCCATGCTAGGGAGTGTCTCTAAAATCACAACCTTCTGCAAGCATCTCTCTACAGAGGTTGCAAAAGCAGAAAGGAATGACCAGTTTATTCAGGTCCCAGAGAAACTTACCTGAACCCCCCTCTGCCGCCTCAGAGGACACGCTGCAATTCATGTCTTGGGTGGATGTCTCAGCGGGGGTGCAGAAGAGCTCCTGGCTACATGCAGTTGTGCTCTCCTCCAGGTCATCCTCCATCTCCTCCTCCTCATTGATCACGTCCTCATCCTGCTCGGGTCTGGCATTCACTGGATGAGGGGGGGCCAATGTGTCCACAGGACTCTTTGCAGTGGTTGTGGGGTCCCCACTGAGGATAGCTTCAATTTCCTTGTAGTAGCTGCAAGTAGCATGCGCTGATCCCGATCGGCGGTTTGCCTCCTATGCTCGGTGATAGGTTATTCTTAGCTCCTTCACCTTTGATCTGCACTGCACAGTGTCTCTCTCATGACCTCTCTTGGACATGGCCCAAGAAATTATGCCATATGTATCGAGATTTTTGCCTGCTGCCGCATAGCTGCACCTGCACAGCAGACTCTCCCCAGATGCTGATCAGGTCCAGCACCTCTGCTGTGCTCCAAATGGGTGTGCGTCTTCCACGATGGGCCGCCATTGCTAGGTAAGATTGGAGCTGCACTCCACTCCATGAGGAAGAGAACAGGAAGTGAAACAGAGGAGAAATTCGAAAATCCCAGGAATCGAAACAGGGTGGGGACTGTTTCGTCACGGCCACAGAGCACGTGTGTATGCTGTTATTGGTATCGCGTGGTAATAACTGTTAATGCGCGATAAAGTGATCATGGATATCTGTACCCAGATCCTGGCGTGGACTTGCAAGGACTGTGGCCTGCATTTCCCACTCTCAGACGGTCAGGCTGGGGAGATCATTCAATGTGACAGGTGTCTCCTGGTGGAATCTCTTAGGAAACAGGTGGGGGAGTTACAGGAGGAGGTGGACAGGCTCAGGAGTATCCATGCCCTGGAGAAGTTCCTGGATAGCATCCATGAGGAAACATGCAAGGATGAAGAAACTATCCAGAGGCAAAGGACTGCTGCCACACCCTCGGAGCCGGATGAGATGGCTCAAGCAGAGGGTGGACACTGGCAGCTGGTTACTTCTGGCAGCAGACAGTGCTCCACCCCTGCTCCCATCCCACCCTCCATTGTGGTAAAGAACCGCTACGCAGCACTACAGACGGGAGATGAGGTGGAAGAGGAGAAGCCATGCACCCCCGAGGTTGGGAGGATCACAACCATCACACCCAGGAGAAAACGTCGGGTTGTGGTGGTTGGTGACTCTCTTCTGAGGGGGACGGAGGCACCCATCTGTCGCCCAGATAAGGCCTCTCGGGAGGTATGCTGCCTGCCAGGCGCCCGTATCCGAGACGTTACGGAGGGATTGTCGAGAATCATCCGTCCCTCTGACTACTATCCCATGCTACTCATCCATGTGGGAACCAATGATACTGCGAGAGGTGACCCTCTGCAGATCAAAGGTGACTACAGGGCTCTGGGAGCACGGGTGAAGGAGTTCGGTGCACAGGTGGTGTTCTCCTCGATCCTTCCGGTCAAGGGTAGGGGCCCGAGCAGAGACAGATGCATCCTGGAGGTGAATGCCTGGCTGCGGAGATGGTGTTACCAGGAGGGCTTTGGCTTCCTTGACCATGGGGTGCTGTTTCAGAAAGAAGGACTGCTAGGCAGAGATGGACTCCACCTATCCAGGAAGGGAAAGAGCATATTTGGAAGCAGAGTGGCTAACCTGGTAAGGAGGGCTTTAAACTAGGTTCGAAGGGGGAAAGTGACCAAGGCCCACAGGTAAGTGAAACTGAGGGAAACCTGGGGGAAGGGATGGAACTTGGGGGTTGCTGGGGCTGTAACAGCAGGAATAAAAGAGAGGGTAGTTGGAACTGGGGGGTGGGATCAAATAATTGTTTTTTATTTCCTGATGAAGTCATAATACCTCAGGCGAGTGGGGAAGGAGGACATCGGGAGAAATTGCAAGGAGGAAGATGTGACAGGAGGGAGAATCGACGGGGCAAAGTAGGGCAATGGGCCCGGTATCTTAGGTGCCTGTACACAAACGCGAGGAGCCTGGGAAACAAGCAGGAAGAATTGGTAGTACTGGCACAGACAAGGAACTATGATATAATTGGAATAACAGAAACGTGGTGGGATAACTTGCATGACTGGAGCACTGCCATGGATGGATATAAATTGTTCAGGAAGGACAGGCAGGGAAAAAGGGTGGGAGGAGGAGCATTATATGTAAAAGAGCTGTATGACTGCTCGGAGCTCCACTATGAAAGTGGAAACAAGATGGTTGAAAGTTTGTGGGTTAAGTTTAGGGGAGAATGCAACAAGGGGGATATTGTGGTGGGTGTCTGCTACAGACCGCCAGAATAGAAAGAGGAGGTGGATGAGGCATTCTATGGACAACTAACAGAAGTTTCCAGATCGTCGCAGGCCCTGGTTCTTATGGGGGACTTCAATTATCCTGATGTCTGCTGGGAAGATAAAACAGCAGTGCACAGGCAATCCAGGAAGTTTTTGGAGAATATTGAGGACAACTTCCTAGTACAAATGCTGGAGGAACCAACTAGGGGCCTTGCACCTCTAGACCTATTGCTCACAAACAGAGAAGAATTGATCGGGGAAGTAGTAGTAAATGGCAACCTGGGCAGCAGCGACCATGAGATGGTAGAGTTCAGGATCCTGATCAATGGAAGGAAGGAAAAAAGCAGAACACACACCTTGGACTTCAGAAAAGCAGATTTTGGCTCCCTTAGGGAGCTGATGGGAGGCTGATCTGAAGGGGAAAGGTGTCCAAGACATCTGGCTGTATTTTAAAGAAACCCTGTTAAAGGCACAGGAAGATAACATTCCGATGTGCAGAAAGAACAGCAAATGTGGACGGCGACCAGCGTGGCTTAGCAGGGAACTCTGCGGGGAGCTGAAACATAAAAGGGAAGCTTACAAGAAGTGGAAGCTTGGACAGATGACAAGGGAGGCGTATAAAGATATTGCTCGGGACTGCAGGGATCAAATCAGAAAGGCCAAAGGACAATTGGAGTTGCAGCTAGCAAGAGATGTGAAGGATAACAGAAAGGGGTTCTATAAATATATCAGCAACAAGAAAAGGATCAGAGGTGGTGTAGGTCCCTTACTGAATGGGGCAGGCATCCTCGTGGAGGATGATGCGGAAAAGGCTGAAGTACTCAATGCTTTTTTTACTTCAGTCTTCACAGGGCGGGCCAGCTCCCAGGCTACTACACGGGGTAACGCGGACTGGAGAGAAGAGCGGCCCTCGGTGATGGAAAGTCAGGTTAGGGAACACTTAAAGAAATTGGATGTGCACAAGTCCATGGGGCCGGATGAACTGCATCCGAGGGTGCTGAGGGAGTTGGGGGAAGTGATTGCAGAGCCGCTGGCCATTATCTTTGAGAACTCGTGGCGAACGGGGGTGGTCCCGGAGGATTGGAAAACGGCAAATATAGTACCTATCTTTAAGAAAGGGAAAAAGGAGGATCCGGGGAACTACAGACCAGTCAGCCTCACCTCAATCCCTGGGAAAATCATGGAGCAGGTCCTCAAGGAATCCATCCTGAAACACTTGGAGGAAAATAGAGTGATCAGGAACAGTCAACATGGATTCACCAAGGGCAAATCGTGCCTGACCAACCTGATTTCCTTCTATGATGAGATGACTAGATTTGTGGATGCGGGAAGAGCCGTTGACGTGATATACCTTGACTTTAGCAAGGCTTTTGATACGGTTTCCCACAGCATTCTTGTCTGTAAGTTAAGGAAGTATGGGTTGGATGAGTGGACCGTAAAGTGGATCGAAAACTGGTTAGATCAACGGGCTCAGCGGGTAGGAATCAATGGCTCGATGTCTGGTTGGCAACCGGTAACGAGTGGAGTGCCCCAGGGGCCGGTCCTGGGGCCGGTTCTATTCAACATCTTCATTAATGATCTTGATGATGGAATAGACTGCGTGCTTAGTAAGTTTGCGGATGACACCAAGTTGGGGGGAATGGTAGATACTCTGGAGGGCAGGGACAGGATCCAGAGAGATTCGGACAAATTGGAACACTGGGCTGAAAGAAACCTCATGAGGTTCAACAAAGACAAGTGCAAAGTCCTGCACTTAGGACGGAAAAATCCCATGCGCTGCTACAGGTTGGGGACCGATCAGCTAAGTAGCAGCACTGTAGAAAAGGTCCTGGGGGTTATGGTGGATGGGAAGATGAATATGAGCCAACAGTGTGCCGTTGTTGCCAAAAAGGCCAATGGCATATTAGGCTGCATCAGTAGGAGTATTGCCAGCAGATCGAGGGATGTGATAATTCCCCTCTATTCGACACTAGTCAGGCCGCATCTGGAGTACTGTGTCCAGTTTTGGGCTCCCCACTACAGAAAGGATGTGGACAAATTAGAAAGAGTCCAGCGGAGGGCAACAAAAATGATTAGGGGGCTGGGGCACATGACTTATGAGGAGAGACTGAAGGAACTCGGCTTATTTAGTCTACAGAAGAGAAGACTGAGGGGAGATTTGATAGCAACCTTCAACTACTTGAAGGGTTGCTCCAAAGAGGAGGGAGCTAGGCTGTTCTCGAGGGTAACAGAGGACAGAACAAGGAGCAATGGTTTCAAATTACAGCTGGGGAGGTCAAGGTTGGATATTAGGAAAAACTTTCTCACTAGGAGGGTGGTGAAGCATTGGAATGGGCTATCGAGGGAGGTGGTAGAATCTTCATCTTTGGAGATTTTTAAGGCTCGGTTAGACAAAACCATGGCTGGGATAATTTAGGGGAAGTGGTCCTGCTTTTTAGCAGAGGGTTGGACTAGATGACCTCGTGAGGTCCCTTCCATCCCTATTATTCTATGATTCTATGTGTACATGGCCCTAGTCTACATGTCCTCAGAAATTTAGCGGCAGACGACGGGAATCACGCAGACTACACCGAGTAGCTTGTGTAACTCCTATAACTCCAGTCTTCCCTAGACTTACCAGTGCACGGCTTTTTACATACTGCCGAGGGCAAGTCAGTATTTTAGTTGAAATATCTGTATCCCTCAAATGTGTATGAAAGATGTCCAATGTAAGACTGAATTGCCCTTCACTTTTATCTGTACGTATAGAGACTGTCACGGGCAATGAAGCTTTCTGTGACATGTATTGGCAAAACTAAAGTAAAATATACTGTACTGCATTACAAACAAAGAGTCCTGTGGCATTTGTAAAGAACAAATTTATTTTTCGCATCAGCTTTCGTGGGTGAAATCCCACTTCATCAGATGCTAGAAAATGGTTTAATTTTCTAGCATCTGACGAAGTGGGACTTCACCTGTGAAAGCTCATGCGAAAAATACATTTGTTTGTCTTCAAAGGTGCTGCAAGACTCCTTGCTTGTTTAGCTGAACTGGACGAGCATGGCTCCCTTTGGAATTCGTACTGCAGTAGAGTCACTTACGAGTTCTGACAGTGGCAAACAACTTTGCTTTAGCTAAGTTCTACCATTCGTATGGTACATAAAACAGAGATCTGCCCTTTAATTCTGCTGAATCTGTCTCTAAATAATCGGTGCTACACTTGAAAAATAGGAGCTGCCCCAAAATAGAAGGTATTTGATATAAAACCAATACATTAATTCCACTTGAGGTACTGAGAGGGACAGATAGTCTTGAAGAGGCTCCAGTAATATTTAAATCAGCAGAGGAAGATGTGAATGTACAGAGGAGACTGTCAAAGAACAGCCTCATACATACATCTTAGCAGGGTGACAGACGCACCCAAAATCAGTAAATTCATCTCCCTTAGGCATCTTTGGAGCCCCAGACATTCCCTGTAATTGCTGTATTGAAAATGTGGGCACCCTGGGAAGATGCTCATCAATCACTTACCTCGGGCTCCAGGGCCACAGGGGCGGCCTGGTTGTCTTTGCTTCAGCCGGAGATTTAATACTGTGTAGCCCTCTTCGTCCTCCATTGAACAAGGCTGTTCCTGGTTTGATTTCCCAGCAGGTGCTCTCTGGGGGAAAGTGGCCTGTTAACTGGCCATGACAGTTGGTCTGTGCAGCTCAAGGCCCCCACCAGCACTGACCGTTCTTCACGAGAACCCAGACAGGAAATGCAGGCAGCAAGTGCTGGTGTGATCTGAGGTACATCTCTCTCCTGCACCCTCCTCTGAGCTGGGCTGGAGAATGGAACAGGCTGGACAGGATGGCTTTGAGCACAAGAGGGTCAGTGCCCCTCCGTTAATAGTGCTGAACCGGGTCTCAAATCGATGCAAGTTCATCCTGCATCCATGCTAGCAGTATCCTAAATCATGTCCACTACAATGTCATCTGGGTACCTAACCTACTCTTTCCAACTCAGCCCCAGAAGCAGTGTATTCTGGGAAATGCAATAACCCCAGCAGGCCAATGAGGGCCTGCAGTGAGAGAGGACACACGGACATGTACAAATCACTGACCACAGCATGGTTCACAGCCCCAGCTACGTGTGAGCTGCAGAGGGTGTGGGTTTGTTACAGTCCCACGTACAGCACCCTGACCCTCTTGTTCACGCTATAGAGAAGCTCAGTCGTTTAGCTCTGAAGCTGCCTGGTTCAGTTCCTGCTGCTGCTCATCACACACGTCCATACGTGTTTTCCAGTCCTTGAATCACCCACTCGGACCCCTCTCCCATTCACCAACAACCTTCCTCAATTTTGGGCTCTGGAACTAGACACAGGGCCCCAGCAGCAGTCACATCAGTGTCAAATCCAGAAGTGAAATAACCTCCCGGCTCCCACTCAATATTCCTGTTTACACATCCCAGGATTATATTAGCTCTTTTGGCCACAGCGTCACATGAGGAGCTGATGTTCAGCTGATTGCCCACCATGACCCCCCAAAGTGCTCTGTCCTACCGTGCTTACCTGCTCTGTGCTCCGTGCGTCCTGTAGAACGTGAGAAGGCAGAGTCCCGGTATATGTGCTAGTGGCATTCTGGGGCTGGGCTCAATGAGGGCACAGTTAAGGTTGTTTTGTGTGTGGGGATTTTCCCTCTGTTTGTATATCAGTGACCTATGTTCATTTGCTAGAATAGCTACATATTGTGACACTGTCCAGGTTTAGGGGACCGCTTATGATTGTTCTTCATATGAATATTTCATAATTGCAATAATCCATAGGAGCTATCCCATGTTCGGTAGCAATAGAAAGGTTGCTAGGAAAGATTATATTGTTTATGTGTAGATGTCATATCTGTAATAGAAGTCAGGAACATGTTATATCTGTCTTTCAATTTATGGGATTCTGGGGAACTCCCCACACTGGATGTCTATAGTCATTGTCTCCTTAATGGCCCATTTAGGGAAACATAAGTAAAATGGGGCCCAGAGAGAAACCTGCTCAGTGAGTCACCCGGACTGACCACGTGACTCAACTCCATTTTGAATGCCAGAGCTGATGAAAGGAGCTATATCCAACTCCATCTTTGTCTTCAGCTAACACCTACCTCTGTATCTATTCATCTGCAACTGAACAAAGGACTGAGGCCCACTCAGGTGCTGGGTGTCTAACTGAACAAACCTGCAAACTACAAGTTCTTCCAAGGACTTGCTTTACATGGACTCTTAATCACTTGTACTTAAGGCACTAGCTTTATCCCTTTAACATTTCTCATATTTTGTTTCTTTTCTTTGTATATTAAACCTTTAGTTTTAGTTATTAAAGGATTGGCTATCACTGTGATATTTTGTGCAAGATCCAAATTTATATTGTTCTGTGTAATTTGACTGACCCTTTGGAGTCAGGAGAAACCTTTCTGAGTCAAGAGCTTGGAGTTGTGAGCAGCTTCTCTTTACTAAACCCAGTGGCTATTTGGGAACCAGGAGTTGAATTGCAATAAAGGGGGCTGTTTATTCTTTGTTATGCTTCTCGATAACCAGTGTGGAGAATCAGAAACATGGTTTGTTACTGATCAGGAGTTTGGCTTAAGACCAACCCATCAGGGTTTAGAGCAGAGGTGTCAAACATGCATCCCATGGGCCGCAAGAATCTCTTCCATCGAGCCCATGACTGCACTTTTTGGGATCACAATAGCGAGAGTGCCCTAGTATTTCAATTTACGGTATGTATGGCTCACCTGAAGTAGATTTAAGTCAAATCTGGCCCGCTATAGAAAGAGTTTGGCTCTCATTTTGCAGCTTGCCCTGAACTTTGCACGTTCAGATGGTTGTCACAGGAGGCAGAGGTCACACATCACATTGTGTATTGTTTGACCAGCCTTTACTCCAGGAATCCAGCAAGTAACTAGAGAGATTTTCAGAACTGGCTCAGGCAGTTTGATATTAACAAGAATTGCAGCCAGCCAGAGAGCTCGCTGCCAGCTCAACCAGCTGGAAATTGATTGTAGCTACTTCAGCAAACATGTGAACATGAGACTGACCCACTGGCTCTCACAGGAAATTGCCTTTGGTCAAGAAAGCGTGTAGCGCCAGGTGGTGTTCACACCATCAACATCCTCTGCTACTGCAGCTGTCTCAGATTAGCGCTTCCTCTCTGTACTCAGTGCTGTCATTTCTTGCCCTCACCTCCCACTCCCTGCCGGTGTCCCCAAGATCAGATTCACCCACATCTGAGACTGGCAGGACTGCAGGGGAAGGGTAACAACAAGAAGATGCCAGACAAAGGTTGTGTAAAATCGTGGGTTGCCAGGGGTATTTCAGCCTTCTGAGGGGGGACACCCTAGAGTCAGTCCCCCACAACCCAGTAAGTGTGGTAGAAACCACCTTTTATTTCTGCTTAATGTTTACCCCGTGATTGATACAATAAGTTCTGAACACCATTTTCCTCGTGTTGTTCCCACAGGTCAGCAGGGTATATTCAGATGGAAGCAGAAAAAGATCTGGCTTGAATGCTGGTGGCAGGAGACATGGCCTGATTCTCAATGACTGCAGCCTGAACTGACGACATTTAAATATCTTGTCCCAAGGGCTTTGCCTGAAGCACAGACGGGCTTCTTAGCCTCCTTCCAACTTCTGCAAAGTCCTGATTGGCAAAGCTCTTCTGAGTGACAAGGGGACCTGGAGGATCTGTGTGGTTCCCAGTGACGTATGCACTCAAGTGGTTTTCACTGTGAGGTGTTCAGACAAATTTTCCAAATTCCAGAGCGATGGACTTATCTTTCGGGACAAACACTATCCTCTCTGCTTGGGTACAAGCCACTGTCATGCGCCAGGATAATGGAAGTACAGGCTGCATTTTGTGTTATAACATGCGAGTTGATCTCTAATGAAATCCATCTGGGAAGCACTGGGCCTATTAACAGGAGAGATTTAGGGCAAGGACCTTGGGAAAGAAATCAGCCTTGACAACAGCAATCTTCTCAGTTCTAGTCTTCTTTTGAAAATTTTAATGTAAAGCTGTTTTTAATTTTAAATTTTGTTTCCACTAAAGAAACGTTTTAAAATTTCAAATAAATGTTTTAAATAAACAATTAAATTTAAATCAAATTAATGACATGATTTTAAATTAATTACTTGATCTGAATTGAAATTTTATAGAAATTTAATTCAATTTTAATTTAATTTTGAGTAAATAGA
>ML688277.1:0-15908 GCA_007922175.1 Pelusios castaneus | reverse complement strand
TCCATTGGCCGGGCGAGGAGCGCTTCCATTGGCCGCTCATGCCTTCTTTCGCCCCATTGGCCAGGGTCGCGCGTTGCCGGCCGGTGAAGGTGACTGACGGAAGGACGCGGCGGCCCGCCTGAGGGGAGAGGCCCGGATGGCTCCCGTCGCCCGCCGCCTGCCCGCCGTCCTCCTGGGCCGCGCGCCCGCCCGCTGCTACGGCGGCAGCGCCGCCGACGGGGACCCGGCCCGGCCCACGGGCCTCTACGAGCTGCTGGGCGTCCCGGCCAGCGCCACGCATGCGCAGATCAAGGCGGCCTACTACACGCAGAGCCTGCGCTGGCACCCGGACCGCAACGCGGGCAGCGCCGAGGCGGCCGCGCGCTTCACCGCCCTAAACCAGGCCTACGCCGTGCTGGGCAGCGCCGCCCTGCGCCGCCGCTACGACCGCGGCGTGCTGAGCGGGGCCGAGCTGCGCGCCGACCCCCGGCCCGCCCCGCGCCCGCCGCCCGTCCGGACCCGCCACCTGCCCTCCCGCCCCGCCGGGCCCATCTTCAACTTCGACGCCTTCTACCGCGCGCACTACGGCGAGCAGCTGAAGCGGGAGCGACAGCAGCGCCAGCTGCGCCAGCAGCAGCGGGAGGAGGAGGCCAAGCAGTGGTGGCCGGAGCAGCTGCCCGAGTTAGTCTTCGCCACCAGCGTGCTCGCCGTCATGGTCCTGTTGATTATCATCCACTGACGGACGGGATCGCGACGAAAACACCGTTTGGAGCCCGTTGCAGAGCCCCTTTCCTTTACCACGCAGCCACCCCACCACGCAAAGCCTTCGCCGCCTTCGGGGAGCGGCCAGCGCCTGCCAGAGCTGGAGATCGACCACTCGCCGCACGGGAAGAAGACTGCTCTTGCTGGGTCTTAGATACTAGTACAGTCCTGTTCCCTCAACTCTTGTCTGGGTGGATATAAAGTGCATTTCGGCTCACCTCCAAGGTGCAAAACCTGCCGTCTGATTCAAACAGGTCACTTAAGGTGTGCTGGCACTTTAAAAGGCCGAGGTGGCGGCTTGGCACATCAGCGTAGACGCTGTGTATGCTGATGGGAGGAAGCCTCCCCTCGGCATAGAAAATCGCCTGTCCTTGAGGAAGCTGCTAGGCCAATGAAAGAATTGTGCCAACCTAGCGCTGCCTGTAGCAGGGGTTAAGTTGGCATAACTATGTCTCAGGGATGTGGAGCAGACAAAGTAGACGCACCTATGCTGATGTTAATTTCTAGTGGACAGGAGGCTGAAAGCCAGGTTTTAATATGAGACTATCTAAGCACAGCCTGGGTTCTCCCCCCTTTTCTTTTTGCACTTTATGAATGAGGAGATTGTATTCTCACTGGTGCAGAATAGTAACTTGGGTATGGGTCTTTAGTTAATCAGGAACTAACAGGTGCCATCTCCACATTGTGTAGGCTGCCGGCTGCTCTTACTACCTCTCTGATGTATTTCAGGGCTGCCAGTGTCTGACACTCACTGAACTGGGCAGGCTGCCTTTGTTTTGGGTTGCTCTGCCCCTTTTGGAGACCTGTCTGACTTCTAGGACGCTTGATAGCAAAGGTTTTTGGGTTAAGAGTTCCTTGATTTCCATATGAGAATGTGGGGCTCCCTTGGGCCCCAGAGAACTTCTCATAGAAGGAAGCGCACCAAATTCTGTCACTTCCAACCACCGAGTCCAGACATCCCTTCTGTATGAACAGAGAAACACTTTTCCCATTGAATGAACACTCTTGCTGTAGGGAGAGGTGTGAGGCAAAAGGACTACTTTGAATCCCCTTTTATTTTGCATTGGGCACTGAGTTCAATCCCCGTGCCATGCTGTGGGAGGGGACGGGGTGGTCCAAGCACTGTCAGCTTCTAAGAAGGTGCTAGGGGTCTGCACGAAGCCCTGGACTAGTTTCCGTGGAGTGAGAGAGGGTTATCATGCTGGAACTTCAGATCCCACTTCTGTTGAGACTTCTCCAGCTGCATTTGGCTTGGACCTGACACACAGTTATCTGGGGTCTTGGGTCTGCAGTGAGGACCTTTCGGTGACAGGATCCCTGAGGTGCAACTTGGAACTGTGGGGCCACTGGGTCTCCTTAGCTTTCCAGCCTGGGCTGTCTCACAGTGCCTTGCTAGTGACAAGTTGCAAACCCTCCAGGTGCCCAGAGGAGCAGCATGTGGAGCCCCCCACCCAGCTATATTGCACGAATGTTTATTGGGGTTGCCCCTCTAACTACCAAGTGAAACACACTTTTAAGTAAAATATAAAATGAATGTGCGAACTACAGAAAGGCAGATTTTAAGTGATCAGTGGTAGGCGTATATAGATCTAAATTTTAAATCCTATGTCACTAGGCAGTATTTAGGTCAAACAATGTTCTCACCCAGGTTGGATATGACAGCTGCAGGTTGTTCCCTCAAAACTTTGGACAAGAACTCCAGATAAAGTTCAAGTCTTTCCAGCCTTTGTTGGTGGGGGAGGAGAAGGGCCCAGGCATCATGCTGTTGTCCCTTATTTTATATCCCTTGTCTGTGTTCCTGGAAGACCTTTGCCCAGGAATGTCCTGATGGGCTTTGCTGAGTCACCTGAGCTGAGCAATCCCTCTGACATTGGCTTGTGCAATAAAGTCATACAGTTGTGCAATCCCCATTGTATAGTAAAAGCTTTGTTTATCATTCCCTAGCTGGGTAATGCTTACTGAACACCCTACAGGGCAAGGGCCACCTCCTTATAGAAAAGACTTTCACATTTACTATATTTCTCTAACAACTAGACAGCAAAATCTCATAATTTGATACACGCTAATGATGTATGTATTCAGCTAGAACCATGGGCTTCAGCTGACCTTTCATGTGATATCTTCCATGGTACGTTTTGTATGAAATACACCATAATTGTGTATGGACAAAGAATAGGGGGTTGTTTTCAAGTACGGTGTGCCATGCTTTCACACGGGGGCCTGGAAGGAACCTGCAAAGAACATTTTTGTTGAATTCAGTTAATGTTATCTTCACTCAGAGTAGAAATGTAGCTGCCCAGTTATTCCAGACACTTGCACTGCCCCCGGCACGCTCAGACTGGAAGTGGGGCTGGGTTATTCCACCAAAGTAGGCACTTTGTATGAATTGCATATGTGCTTGGTGGATGTCTGGGTCTAAATAACCTGAAACAAACAACTCTATTAGCCTGTGTGCTCGGTGGATGTGCCTACGACAGCAGCATTTTCCTTGTATGCTTCACTGAGGGCCGAGAACATTAAAAGTTGTGTGCCGATGAAAGCCTGTCTCTTCCTTTGGCATAAAAAGGGAGTCCAAGCCCTGAAGAGTTACAGTTCAAGAAAAGAGAAATTGTGGGGGCGGGCGAAGCGGATTTGTTACGAACAGACATGGCAAAAGTCGGTTAGCCCAGCTGGCCATCATTAACTGGCTGATTGCTTATATGTTCCCCAGCAGAGGTAGGTCTGCAGGAGGGGTCTGAAGAAGAGGGGCTTCATGGCTCAGATTCCGGTATAAGGAGTAAGATGGAGAAAGGCATGGAGCTGATTATGGGAGAAACTAGCAAGCTAGTATTGATGGAAGAGGGAGGTGTGATAGGAGAGGACAAGTTGGTGGGGACAGCAATGTGGAGAGCCTTGAAGACAAGTGTAAAAAGTGCTGCTATAAAAACAAGACCTAGCAAAGCCTGCCCTGAGCATGGCCTGTCACAGGGACAGATTTCCTTTGCTGGTATTTGGGGTTTCATTGGGTTTTCCCCACCATTAAAAGCATCAACTCTGTCCTGGCACTCTCAAAAGCTGGTGGCACGGGCAGCAGAGCTGTTAATCTTAACCCAAGCAAGAAAGCGCGGAAGTGGCCCTGGCACCTTTCTGGCTTCATTGTTTCATATCATTCCCCCGGGGAAGGTGCTTCCTGTCTGCACTTCATAGATTTTAAGGCCAGAGTAACCATTGGGAAAGTCTAGTCTGATCTGTGTAGCAGGGACCTTACCCCAAAATAATGCCCAGAACTGATCTTTTATAAAAACATCCGATCTTGATTTACAAGTTGCCGCTGATGGAGAATCCACCGGGACCTTTGGTGAATTGCTCCAATGATTAATTACGCTCCCTGTTAAATGGGCGCCTTTCAATCCAGCCTGATTTTGTCAAGCTTCAACTTCCAGCCATTGGCTATACCAGAAAGCGTGTTTTAATCATTATTTGGCTCGTCTTTGAGAGCTTAGGCCTTGCACACACTACAGAGTTATCGCGCAGTAAGGCTCCTTACCGCACGATAACAAAGCGTCCACACATGAAAGCTTCTTGGTGCGCGGCAACAGCCTCTTGCTGCGCAACATGTAAACCACCCCAAACGAGGGTGGTAAGGCTTACCACGGAACAGTTGTTCCGTGGTACAGCCTGTGTGGACGCTTGTTGCGCCGTTGACAGCCTCCGGAAATGTCCCAGAGTGCCAAACCCGGCCGCTCTGGGACATTGGAACTGTCAAATATGTCAATTTCACTGCTGTAGCTGAGCAGTGAAATTGACGTATTAAAATGGCCAGGTTCGGTGGCTGGGGGATTGGCCGGCTGGACCGGCGAGGGCAGCCAGCTCGGGCCACCCCCCTAGCTCAGCCCCGGGGCTGAGCTAGGGGGGTGGCCCGAACCAGCTGCCATCACCGTTCGGGTCAGCCCCGGGGCTTTGGGTGGCGGCGGGAGCCCCTGCCACCACCCGAAGCCCGGGGGCTGAGCTAGGGGGCTGGCTGTGGGCAGTGCATGGTGGGACAGGTGCCCACCATGCACTTCTCTTGTATCGCAAAGGAGCGTTCACCTTTGCGATTTAAGTAGCAGGTGTGTACACACCAAAGCACTATATTTATAGCGCTTTCCTTGTCCCGCAATAGCTTTTATTGCGGGACAAGTTTGTAGTGTGTACATAGCCTTGGGTTCAGCTCATTATCCACCACGCCCTTCCCCTCAAAAAAAAAAAGTCTTTCAGAATCACTGCTTCCCATGACAGAGCCTCTGTGACGCCCTGTGTCTGAAAACAGCAGCCCAAACCCCCATGTTCACCAGCGTCCTATAATTACGAAGCGTTCTGTGCAAGGCATGCCTTCTTTGGCATTATGTTAAAAGTCCTGATCTGCTGCACATGAATATCTTTGCATGTGCGCTACCATTGCATATGAAGTTACAAAGCATTGTTGAAAATGCTGCAAGGTAGGAAACTCCCCCACACAGCCTTTCAGGCCACAACCATGGCCACATCGTGTTAATGGCTCTCTCTCACCCGTTCAGGACTAGATTGCTCTCAGAGGAATTGTTTCACTGCAGGAAGAAATGGGGTTTGACTGATCAATGCGGATGGAACTCCCCACCTCAAGTCACAACCTCAATTGTTTTAGCACACTGAAAGGGGGAGCATGACATCACTCCCATACAGCCGAACACCTGAGGGTCCTGGAAAAGAAAAGTACTTTGAATAGAAGGGAGACCCAGAAAAGGAAGGTTGACCAGCCCATTTTTAAGAAATTGCTTGTCCCAGCTAACAAAGATGAGACTTTGCTAATTCAAAATCTTGTTAGAGCACAGAGTGCCCTCTTAGGCTTATTTCAGTGGGTAACTACTTCTTTCTCTCTTTAATCACTTCAAATGTCTTTTTCGGTAGTTAATAAACTTCTTTAATGTTTCATCCTGACCAGACAACAGAGTCCTGTGGCACTTTTAAAGACTAACAGATTTCACGCGATAAATAAATCTGTTAGTCTTTAAAAGTGCCACAGGACTCTGTTCATCTGACGAAGTGGGATTTTCTCCCACGAAAGCTCATGCGATAAATAAATCTGTCAGTCTTTAAAAGTGCCACAGGACTCTGTTGTCTTTCTACAATAGACTAACACGGCTACCCCTTTGGAGTCATCCTGACCAGTGTGTGTTTGAGAGAAACGTTTAGGCAAACTGCTCAGTAACAAAAGCTGGGATACATCCCATCCACTTAGAGGGAAAGGCGGACTGGATAATAAATTTCACTGGTCAGGCTATGTGGCCAGGGCTAGACGATAGAGCCCTGGGGAGCTAGCTGGGTGGGGCTTCCCTATCCTTGGTTCGTGAATGGCTGGGGAACGCACCAGTGAACTAAGCTGGGTATCTGACACCGCCTGCTGTCAGGTTGGGCCAAAACAGAATCTGGAGAGACTGCCCAGCCGTCTGCTGGAGGACTCTTTTCTCTCTTCCTACATTTAACCGTCTTGTTTGCTTGCACCCAGCTTACCAAGTGATCCAGATAGCTCTCACTCAGTGACCCGTCCTCTTCACTATTTACCTTTCCCCCAGCGTGCCATGTGACAACTTTATCAGTGACGATTTTCTTTTCTTCCAGGTCACTGAAAAAAATTAAATAGCACAGGGCCAAGAACCGATCGCCGTGCTAGAAAAAACGCCTGTTTGGTGATTATTGCCCATGTTACTATTTTGAGACCTATCAGTTAGCCGGCTTATTGTGTGCCAGATTAATTTGTTCCAGAGGGGAGCCATGTTAGGCTAGTTCAGCAAAACAAACAAGGAGTCCTGTGGCACTTTTAAAGACTAACACATTTATTTATCGCAGGGAGAAAATCCCACTTTGTCAGCTGCTGGAAGGTGGAGAAGCAGCCATACGTAAGCTAGCATTAATGTTTAGTTCTGCAGTCGGTACTTTATCTGTTAGGACGAAGTCTATTTCATGTTCTCTGTGGCATGAACTCTTTTAGAAACTACGGAGCTGCTTTCTCTAACGTCTCTGCCTTGGCAGGGCATGAGAGAATAGCATGTGACCGACGTGGCGCAGGATACAAACCTGAATGGAAGGGAATCAGCTCTCTCCATGTGAGTGTTTCTGTACAGTTTGCACTGTGATTGCAAGGGGTTAATTCCACCAGGCACTGACTGCACGTCCACAGGAAAGTGGACAATAGTTTCAGCCAGCCCCATTCACCAGTGTTTGAATGGCAAGGAGGCATCCTGCTCTTTGAAGTTCCACCTCCAACTGTTCTGGGCTCGAAGGCCTGGCCTGTATTTGCAGGAGGGGGGCATTGGGGGTGGGGGGGGAACCTGAAGCAAAGAGCGGTGGGGTGTATGAAAGGCCAGCTCCTTAAAAACAGAGAGGGAGGCAGGGACGTTCGGCTCTTGTTCTGCCAGCTTTCTTAC
This sequence comes from Pelusios castaneus, assembly GCA_007922175.1. Classification (NCBI taxonomy): domain Eukaryota; kingdom Metazoa; phylum Chordata; order Testudines; family Pelomedusidae; genus Pelusios; species Pelusios castaneus. The sequence goes on along the minus strand of ML688277.1, from coordinate 8,745 downwards.
TGAGCTTAAACACTACGTTGTTCTGGGAGGGCTGGCGTGGGATTCCCCATTCACCAATAACGGCAGCTGCCGAAGGGAAGTGGGGCAGGGCCTGAGCCCAGGTGGCCCACTCAAGGCTGGCACAGAGGATGGTCCGCCCTGAGGCCCCTGTCTGAACGCAGGAGACTCATGGGTTTCTCACCTGAAAGAGGTGGCAGAGGAAGCTCTGTCACCTGGAGGGGTGCTCTCAGAGAAGAGAGCCGGGTGAAGGGTGTGACAGGACACCTCCTTCCTCCACACAGCCCCCAGGGATCTAATCCAGCATGGCAAACAGGATTACGTGCACCGTTGTTGAAAAACAAACAGAGTCCTGGGGGCACTTTTAAAGACTAGCAGATTTATTTATCGCATGAGCTTTCGTGGGAGAAAACCCCACTTTGTCAGATGCTTTGAAGAGGGGAAACTTACAGAATGGGAGGAAATTAAATGTTGTCGTTGAGTGGCTGTTCCTCAGTTGGTCTGCAGATGGTGCCCTCATCCCTCCTGCCGGAGCTGGCTGTGTAGGGCCCAAGTGGAGAACAGATCCCTGCTCCACCCAGCTAAACTGTTAGCTGGTGTTGCAAGAGGCATCTGTCTTGCTTGGGCATGGGGAGAAGACCCAGCGTGCTGCCACTAGATCTGGGCTTGGTCCTGGTCAGCAGACTCCCTGGCTCTGCTCTTCCTCTGGAGCTGCTCAGCTGAGTTTGCTGGTGGGGGAGCCGTGTTCCCATGCCCCACATTTAGGTGCTACACCCTGCACAGCCATGACCGAGGCGTCTCCTCGCTCTGTTCCCAGCTGGAGCAGAGCTGAGGGTCCATTCCCCAGCACATGGGTGTAGCTGCTGGCTGTCTCTCCCCTGCCTCCCATCCCGTCCCCTCTGTCCCAGGGCTGCTCACACACCAGTTGCTGTGAGGCGCTGTGACCAGACAGGAGGGGAGAGAGGAAATGGCCACAAAGCCTGAGAGATGATCCAGCAAGGGAGTGTCCCACGTCCATCTCTCCAGCTGGCAACCTGGGCTGGCCCTTGCATTCTGGGCTGGGCTGCAGTAGGAATCAGATTGTAGAAGCTGTGAGATGAATGATGGCAAGTTTTCATCCCAGTCGAAGGCAATAGCTAAAAGTGTGGGTGCTGAGCTAAAATGCGATCCAGGTGGGATTGATGGACTGCTCAGTCGATAAGCCAGCGCCCTCTCCGTCAATTCCAAACTCGCTCCCACAGAGATGAAATTGATTCAAATGGATTTGCCGGCTAGCACTCCGGAAAGTCTGACAGCAGCTGCTTCAACAACATTTTTACCAAACTTTTGAAATTGGCACTTACTTTACCTCTTGGCACAGCTGCATGGGAGAGGTCATTTTCCGCCATGCGACGCATACAAAAGTGGATGCGACCCACAATGGTCAAAAGAGACCGTCAGATTTGTGTTTATTGCACATTGAAAGTGACCTCACTGAAGGTATTAACCCAAATCAGATCATTGAGGCCTAAGCGGCAAAATCTGGTGGCCGCTCTCGCCGGCTATTACTTCTCTGATGCTTAGGGAAGACAACTGCTGTTCATTTGATTTTTATTGCTGTTAGTAGTGTAGAGAGATGCTTGTAAAAGGTTGTGATTTTAGAGACACTCCCTAGCATGGGACACTGTTGTGTGAATTGGGACATATGCCCTACAGGCAGTCTAACATGGCTGCTCCCAGCTGAACTCCTGGGAATCTGTCCGAAATCACTCCCACTAAAGCTCATGCGATAAATGCATTGGTTAGTTTTTAGAAGTGCCACCAGACTCCTTGTTTGTTGTACTTCTGTGTGATTAAATTTCTATTCCTTATACATTCAAAAGTGTGGTCTTTAATAAACCCTCAGGATCATTACATGGTGTCAGGAGTGGGATGAAGGAATTTGGAAATGAAAAAGACTTGGAGGAAAACTCCTGCGTTTGCAACTGAAAACAGACAAACACAGGGGATCTGGACAAACAAAGGAAGCCTTCAGCAAGTAAGTGAAAGCTCTAAGAATGGATGTTTTACAGTCTCCTTCCCCTTTGTAAATATCTGGCAATGTTGCAGGGAACTGGGTAAAGTTTAAGCAGTGTTTTCTGTTGTATTTGTCTGCCATTGGGGCACAGAACAAAGATGAAACATCCTCTATATTTTACATGTTATTGGGGAGGAGGCACTGGATGTTTATAACTTTGAATTTCAGGATGGTGAAAGCATGAATTTAAATATAATACTGACTAAATCTGAGGTAGATTGCATGCCAAAAACACAGGTGACTTTTGAGAGGCATAGATTTTTTACATGCATGCAAAAACCAGATAACACCATAGAGCACAGAACTAAGCCAGTAAAAGCTGTAACTTTGATGGCTTCACAGAGTCTCTGATCAAAGACAAAATAAATAAGGAGTCCTGTGGCACTTTTAAAGCCTAACAAATTTATTTATCACAGGAGCTTTCATGGGAGAAAATCCCACTTCGTCAGATCTTCAAAGTGTCTGACAAAGTGGGATTTTCTCCCACGAAAGCTCCTGCCATCAAAAAATTTGTTAGGCTTTAAAAGTGCCACAGGACTCCTTATTTGTTTGGTACTCCTGTCTGCGTTATTAAAGTTCTATTCCTCACTCATTCAATAGTGTGGCCTTTGAAACCTCAAGATAGTTACAAGTAATAATGGATTTTCACGTCTGCCTTACTAAGTGCAATGAATGCTGCGTATTAGACAGCTATGTCATTGTGTATATGCAGCTAAATGTTTATATAGGCTAGGAAGCAATCCAGACAATGATTTTGAATTGGTGGAAACTGGTTGGTGGATCCATGTGGTATAATACAGAAAAGGCTATCATTTAACCCCAACGAGATGTTAAAGAGTACGCTTCCATTTTATAGTGGGTGCTGTTAATTTAAACCATATTGCCTAATAAAGTTTTACATGTCATCTTGTTGAGGGACGTTAGGCCCTTTTTTGTACTAGAAGACAGGGGTTAAAGTAAGCAGGAATGCACTGGAACGCAGTTCCGGGGCCCACAAATTTGAGGGGCCAGAGTTCCGGGGCCCCTAAAAATAGAAAAATCCGGCGGAACACATGTTCCACCCTGCCCTGGCGGCTGGCAGGTCCTACTCCCCACCGTTGTTAATCACAATACTTATTACATTATGCAGTGTTTGCTAGTTTGTGACAATAATTGCTATAGACATAAATGCCATATAAAATTATAAATCTTTTTATGGAGCGATAACCGATGCATGTGGCACTGAGAGGTGGTTGCAAATGCCTACCTGGGCTGGGGCCCGCACATGCGTGAAAGGGGCCCAGAAATACGGGAAGGGGGCCCAGAGATTAGGAGGGTTCTGGGGCCTGTCAAATTATACTTTAACCACTGCTACTAGACACTACTGTGCATTATTATCCAATGCTTAGAAAGCTGCAGGGAATGAATCTGGTTTTCAGCATTTATTTTTGTCCAGAAATAGTTGTGATTTACAGTCGCAATAGAAACTGAGTGGAGCATGTCTGTGATTGTGTGGGTGCACACGTTCCTCCTCCCATCCTTGTCCTCATGTATTTCACATAGTTCACGGGGGGACAGGCAGAGCTGTCTTCCTTCCCGGAGTTTCTGACGAAGTGGGATTTTCTCCCACGGAAGCTGATGCGATAAATACATTTGTTAGTCTTTAAAAGTGCCACCGGACTTCTGGTTTGTCTTGCTTCCCGTAGGCAGTGGAGAAGCGCGTAACAAAGACGATGTCAGTTAATCTCCCTGGCTCAGTCGGAGAAAAGTAACACCTCATCCATTCCCTGGAAAGGAGGGGCCGAGCGCAGAGGGGGCGTAAGTAGAAGGAAGAAGGACATACACTTAGAACTGTGATGGGGTGGAGAAGGAGTGTGGCTGGCTGGGGGTGTGGTGCATGCGGAGGGGCTGGGGTAGCTGTGTTGGCCGTGGGGACGCCTTCCCCAGGGGAAGCTCTATTGACCACCCATGCATCCTGGCCTGTGCAGCTCCTGCCTCACTGCGCCTGCGTCCCTTACTATGGCGGTGCTGGGTCATTGCCCATGAGCTCCCCGGAGCAGACCGTGCACGGGGGGAGTATGGCTCACGTAGGTAGGAACCCTCCGCAGCGCCGTCTCAGTTAATATTGTTCCCTATCAGCCCGCTGCCCAGGATGCCAGCGTCCCGCCCAGCAAAGTGCAGATGCTGTCCACCTGCCTGGGGCAGGTCCTAGCTCTGAGTCCCCAGCACCCTAGCGCATCCCACCCATGGAGTTGGACCGGGGTTGCCCGGCCCTCACGCCCAGGGCCCTGGCCACACACCAAGGAGCCGCCCTATGAGTCACAGGCCGTGTGGAGGCAAAGCCGTCACTAAGATCTCGAGATGGGGCTGTTCCCCCCCCCCCCCCCCAGGCCTTCCCTCCCTGGTGGTCTTGGCTGCAAATGAGCTAGCAGCTGCTGCTGAGATGGGTCCCCAGCGTGCAGGGAGACAGATGGAAGATGGATGGTGCTCAGGATGAAATGAATGCAGGATCACGCCCCACCAGGCTCGGCTTTCTTCTCCATGCCCTTGAGCAACCCAACCCCTCCCACCCCAACTCCGCTTAACTCTTTAATCCCCCCCTGAGAGAAGCAGGTGCCCACTCGGGGGAAGACCCCACGCAGCAGAGAGCCACAGAGGCCAACCTCTCTGGCCCCAGCAGGGCATAGGTCCCTGTCTCCAATCCCTAGAGCTGAGTGTATCCACCTGGCTCAGGGGTGTGGGACAGGGCTGGGCTCCCAGGTGTCTCCCCAGCCCCTGGACTCTGCTCCAAGCTCCCTCATTAACCGACCTCGCTTGCATCCCCCCTGCGCTGAATTTTGCCTCTGGCTCCACATCACGAGAATCTGAGCTTCCTGCACAGACTTCTGGCTGTATGCTTCCCTCAGAGACCTGCTGGGCCAACTCCCCCTGGAAGAGGCAGGGGACGGTCGCTGCCATTGAAAGGGGGACAGTTTGAGATGGGACAGGGCACCACAAGAGACTCAGGGCCGCAAGAGGATTTTGGAAGGGATTGAAGAGTTCTATGGAGGACAATAAGTGCTTCAACCTGACCAATAGACAGGAAGGGCATGGGGATGGCGGGGAGTGGGGGGCGGAGGCTAAAATGAACCAGGACCAGAGGCTAAAACAGGGAAGAACAAGTTTAAAGTGACTTAAACAAGTGAGGTGTCTCCGTCCCCAGGGCCAGACCAAATAACCTCCTAGAACAATGGTTTCCAAACCCTTTTCCTCAGCACCCAGTTGAAAAAAAAAGATTTATGTCCGCGACCCAATAACCACATCTTTGAGCGCGTTCCAGAGGGGTGGCCGCGTTAGTCTAGCTCAGCCAAACGGACAAGGAGTCCTGTAGCACATGGATTGATCGCAGGAGCTTTCATCAATTTGTTCGTCTTTAAAAGTGCTACGGGACTCCTTGTATCTTTGATGCCTCTTTGAGGGGGTTGGTACCTGAGAATCGCTCTCAAGTCCAATGGCACGTGGGCGATGTCGGTTCGACTCCTTTCTCGGCTTGCTTGCAGTGGACTTGGCTGGGCGTCTCTTTGCTCTCCAGTAAACATCCAGCCATCAGGCTGAGAGTGTTCTCCTGGGGTCCAGCCGGCCCCCCACAGACCTTTTTGGCTGAAGTGGTGTCATCTCCATCACCTAATCTTTGGGCCATCGTATCAGGCAGATGGGGAGCAGTGGATTGGTGGTTTGGGTGTGTGGCCATCAGGTGAGACTTGGCCGTTCAAATTCCCACCCTTCCACTCTCCTTGCTGACGTGGGGTTGGAAGTCTGATTTCTTATGTCTCTCGTGAATGGCCTAAGAGCTGAGCTAGGAGGAGCGTTGGGGTCCTGATGCGCGGGCTCCCTTCCTCTTTTCTGTTGATGCTGCTCCACTTGCGTTATGGAGCCATTGGGACAAAGGGCCATAGCAAGGATCCCTGCGTGGAGTAGGGGTTTGAGTGGTGGGTGCGTGGTGGCTGGTTTGATTCCGCTTTATGCTTGCTGAGATGGGATTTGAATCTCGGGTCCCTTACCTGCCATGTGAATGGCCTAAGCCCTGAACTAGCCCCTTCTTGCCAGGACCCATGCAGTCCCGGGGAGAAGGGAGCATGAGCTTCCTGCTTGCCAGGACCCCCGCGGATCCCAGAGAGAAGGGAGCGCGGGCTCCCTTCTCCCGGGAAGCCGCAGCTCCCTTTTCCCAGGGAGCTGCTGCTCCCTTCGCCCCAGCCCTAGATTGACTTAGGGAATTAAGTCAACCTAGGGCATCCACACTGGTTTTGGTCGATTTAACAAATCAACTTAGCCGTTAAGTCGACCTAACTTTCAAGTGTAGACATAGCCTAAAATACTACAGAAAATTCCCACATCTGTCACATCCCCATCACGGGGCGCCCAGTTTCCCCTCTCTCCAGCCCCTGTGCGATCAGAGTTCAGAGCCGTGCCATTTCAGCTGCTCCAGGCCGAGGGTTAAGATTCATTAAGATGATTATTTTCTCTCCCTGTGAGAGCAGCACATATGGACTGATGGTGATTATGAATCCGGGTTACAATCACCAAAAAACCCCTTACAGACCTAAAGGGGGAAGGAAATTAGACAGAGAGAGATAGAGAGATCCTATCAGAGAGTGCTTTTCTGCAGAGCCTTCCTGCCTTTTCTTTCTCACTGTACATGCATACAGTATTTCTGTGTGTGGTGCTGTGTGCACAGAGGCTGTGTGTGTGTGTGTGTATGTGTGGTGCTGTGCACACAGAGGCTCTCTCTGTGTGTGTGTGTGTGGTGCTGTGCACATAGAGGCTCTGTGTGTGGGGGGTGCTGTGTGCACAGAGGGTGTGTGTGTGGTATTGTGCACACAGAGGCTCTGTGTGTGGGGGGGTACAGTGCAGACAGAGGGCTCTGTGTGTGTGTGTGTGTGGTTCACCCAGAGGCTCTTTGTGAGGAGGGAGAGGGTACAGTACAGAGAGGGGCCTCTGTGTGTGTGGTGCTGTGTGCCCAGAGGCTCTGTGTGTGGGTGGGGAGGGACAGTGCAGACAGACGGCTGTGTGTGTGGTGCGGTGCACTCAGAGGCTGTGTGTGTGTATGTGGCGCTGTGAATGTTTCCCAGGGTCTGTGACCGGAAACAGCGGTGTGCGGAGGCCTTCAGCCAGTTTGGGTTTGGGCACCATCTGGCTGTTGTTTTTATCAGTCCATTAACAAAAGTTTCCGGTCTCAGAACCACAGGCTCCCCACTGACAGCAGAGAAGCTGCAGCTGTGTGCACCACTGTCGCAGCTGGAGTGAAAAGAGATAGAGCTGCGATGGGGTTATTTCCAGGGCTGTCGATTAATCACAGTTAACAGCCACGATTAACTCAAAACAAGTGAACTTGATTAAAAAAATTAATTTCAATTCATCACAATTTCAATTGCACTGTTAAACTAGAAGAGAAATACCAATTGAAGTGTATTAGAAACATTTTTGGATTTTTTCAGCATTTTAAAATACATTGACACAAAGTATGCAAGTGCTCACTTTCCGGTATTATTTTTATTACAAATATTTACGCTGTAAAAAAGATAAACCAAAGAAACAGTTTTTTTCCGTTCACCGCTTACAAGTTCTGCGGTGCCCTCTCTTTATCGTGAAAGTGCAACTTGCAAATGTGGATTATTTTTTGCTCTGTAACTGCACTCAACAAAACAATGTTAAATCTTGAGAGCCTACAAGTCCACTCAGTCCTACTTCTTGTACAGCCCATCGCTGAGACAGACAAGTTTGTTTTCATTTACGGGACATGATGCTGTCTGCTTCTTATTTACAATGTCACTTAAAAGCGAGAAGAGGTGTTCACAAGGCACTGTTGTAGCTGGCATTATTTTGATGTGCCAGAGATGCTAAATATCTGCACACTCCTTCGTGCTTCGGGGACAGACACAACACACAGAGCCCTTCTTCAGACCTCTCTCACCAACAGAAGCTGGTTCAGTAAAAGATATGACCTGCCCCACCTTGTCTCTGGAACCTGGGTCTGATGTGGGTACCACAACACCGCATCCTATCACTGAAAGTCCAGATCGCAATCACTTCACCAGTGAAAGGGAAGCTTACAGCCAATATGCTATCTCGAGAAGAGAAATGATTGTAGGGGAGCAGGCCGGGACCCCTATCATTTTTTCTTTGTCCTCTTTCTTTCCTTGGCTGGGATGCACCATTTTCCTGCTGGCATTGTTTCTCAGGAAAATATTGACATCCCACCGAAAGGACGACTGAACATGAATGTTCTCAGCGGCTGGCTCCTGCTACCCAGCAGCAGGCACGGGGGGGGGAAGAGCTGCCCCGGGTCCACCCTCACTCACCGCAATCTCTGGACCCAGCACATGGCCCTGCGACACCATCCTCCTCTCCTGGCAGGAGATGGAAAGTTGTTATGACCTCCTTCACGCAGCACACGGTGCACACTGCCCATCCCCGCTCTCCTCCCCCAGGGAGAACAACCTTCTCCTGCCGCTAGCATATGTCATGAGTCCTGTCGGTCGCTCAGGGCTTGAGCCCCACTGCTGATGACACATGACTTGGGGATGACATGGCTGCACCTAACAGAGGTTATTTTTTCTCTCTTTTCTTTTTCAGGAGCCCCAGGAGATCGCCCCCTCCTTTAACAGACGGTTCTGGCTGCCAAGCCAAGCAGTGAAGATAGGAAAGGCCGGGTTTGGTTGCCTGACCCTGCCCCA
>VOCT01084173.1:0-10424 GCA_007922175.1 Pelusios castaneus | reverse complement strand
TTCTCACTTGAAATCAGACTCTGATCAATAAACTAGTAGTTGTTTTATCTAAAGCTGTGTGGTCTTTAGAGGGTGTGGATGTGGAAGGCTGGGCACAATCCACTTCTTTGTTAAGTGGACGGATTTGAGACTAAGGTGATTGGGAGTGGGTCCCAATCCCTGTAGGGCAGCAGCTCCTAGTGTAGTGTCTGGGTCTGGGTGTGCTCGCTTGGGGATCAACGCCTGTGTGGCTAGTGGGTTTACACCCACTACCTGGGACCAATTACCCGCTGGTGGCTGGTGTGGACTGACTCAGGAGTGAGTGTTCACCCAGCAGAGCGGGGTGAATTGGGGTTCAGGAGCGGGGTTCAAGTGGTCATAGCAGCACCCCAGACTGGATTTGGGGAGCAGCCTGTCACAAACTCGACTTAATAAAGTCAGCTTAAGGGATACTCCACGTCCACCCCATCCTTAAGTTGACTTAAGGAGTCAATTAAGGCTTAAGTCAACCTAATGGGTGGTTCTTATTAAGTCAACTTCTGCTTTCATTAAGTTAACTTAAGGAATTTCTTAAGTTGACTTAATGAAAGTCTGGTGTAGATAGGGAGTAATTTAGGTCAACTTAAGGGTGCTTAAGTCGACCTAAATTGCTAATGTAGACACATCCTTCATGTGTCCCTTCTCTCTTAGTCTGTGTCTACACAAGTGCCACAGGACTCTGTTGTGTGTCTACACTAGTTAAGTTAAGTTCACTTCGAGCAGCCACTCTGGAAACTTAGGTCGACTGCCCATGTGCAGACAGGCAGGTGCTAGGTCGATGGAGGAGAGCCACGGCTGCAGGATTGGGCAGGGGAGAAAGGAGAGCCACAGCTGGGGGATCGGGCAGGGGAGAAAGGTGACCCACGGCTCTCTTTTCTCCCCTGCCCAATCCCCTAGTCACTGCTCTCCCTTCTCCCCTGCCCAAATCTCCCAGCCATGGCTCTCCCTTCTCCCCTGCCTGATCCCACAGCCGTTGCTGTCCCTTCTCCCCTGCCCAATCCCCCAGCCATGGCTCTCCTTCTTCCCAGCCCATCCCCTGGCCTGGAGGGCAATTAAGTCGATTTAGGGTGTCCACACCAGCTTTAACTCAACTTAATAAGGTTGACTTAGGTGTTACGTCACTCTAAAGAGGGGAAGTTAATATGTTGACTTAAGGAAGCACCCGGTGTGGATGCAGCTTTGTGTCGGTCGACTTAAGCGTTGTTAAGTCAACCTAAATTGCAAATGTAGACATAACCTTAGAGAATATTTCTGTCTCCTCTTTTCTCTGTGTTGTGTTTGTGTGTCTCCTTCCCTCAAATTCCCTGGGCTTTCACTAGCCTGTTATGGATCTCACACCAGCATACATGTTCTGCAATACCCTCTGATTGCAGGCTGGCTCTGTGTGACACTCACTTCTTGTGTCTCCATCCCCAGGTGATATCCTGGGCACAGCCATGCAGAACCTGCACCAGCTCCTCCAGATGCCCTTCGGCTGTGGGGAGCAGAACATGGCCCTGTTTGCCCCCAACATCTACGTCCTGGACTATCTGAATAAGACGGATCAGCTGAGTGAGGAGACCAAATCCAAGGCCATCGGATACTTAGTCAGTGGTGCGGACAGGGATTTAGTTCCTTCGCTTGCTTCCTTCCAGGGTCACAGTGGGAGCTTTTCATGTCTGTCTTGCTCAGATAAGGCTTCCACAGGGTCAGACAGATGGACTGACGGGTCCACCTGTCTCTCAAGGGTTGGGGAGGACCACACATCTACATTCTCAGCCCTGTTATCCCATTGCTCTCCAGTCTGGGAGCCCAGTGGTGATTCACTCTTAACTCAGCAAACCGGACTCAGCTCCCCAGATGGCCAATAGATCTTACCTAGCCACCAGTGTATTTGCAGCACCATCATAGCAGTCCCCTCGTCATACACCTTTGATCTGGTGCTTTGGACAGGGCTGGCCTTAGCAGTAGGCAAGCTAGGCAGCCGCCTTGGGCTGCCGATTTTAGGGGCCACCTAATTTTGAAAAAAATATTAAAATGTCTGCAGCCGGGGCAAGGAGGCCCCCACCAGGGTGGGACAGTGAGTAACAGCAGGGGCCAGAGGGCGAGGGGGAGTTCAAGCAGGGGTTAAAGGGGCCCTGCAAAGCAGAAGACTAGGCGGAACACTTGTTCCACCCTGTCCTGCTGTGGGCCAGGCTGGAGAGTTTCAAATCTCCCACCCTGAGCATGCTCAGACACACCGTGCGCAGGGCGGGAGCAGCCAGCTGGCCAAGGAGCAGCTCCGAGTCTGGCCACCCCTGCAGCTCCAGTCCTCCGACCAGGTAAGGGGGGGCCAGAGGATCAGGAAAGGGGCTGTGGGGGGGGACGAGGAGCAGGGAAGGGGCTGGGGGTTTTGGGGAGCTGGCAGTCTGGCAGGGAAGGGGCTGCGGGGGGGGCAGAGGACTGGGGAAGGGGGGGCAAGGAGCGGGGAAGGAGCCGAGGAGGGGATAGGGGAAGGGGGTGAAAGTGGACACAAACAGTTTGAGGGGGGGGGCCCTCCAAGAATAAATTTGCCTAAGGCCGCCAACCGTCTAAGGCCGGGCCTGGGTTTGGACACTCCCCCCTTCACCCCCCATAAGACATTTCCTTTCCCAGGAGCTACTCAGACTAGTTACCCCATTAATGGCCAGTATTACAATAGATCACTTACCCATAGGGGGTGCGATTGTATGACAGCATGCTGGGATCTAGGGTGACATTTAGGAACACAGAGACCTCTACTCTCTGGAAATGCTCAATGGAGGAAGCCGGGTCCCAGTGGAGGAAGGACACAGCCTGGCTGCTGCGCTGGCTTGGCTCTCCGTATACTGGAACACTGACCAGCCAACACCTGAGCGTGCCCTGGTGGCCCTGGTAATGGACATGGTTAACATTTCTAATGATAATGTGGAAGGCAGAGAAGAGCTTGCTTGGTTCTGCAGGTCTGGCAACAGGAAAACGGCTGGTTTTAAGCCTGGACTTTACGGAGGGGGACGGGGGGGACGGGGGGAGATTATGTGTATTTGTAACACATTTAGCCACGTTGCAGTTTCAATACACTTTAGTTGATCAGGGTAAACTCTAGACTCCTCCTTAAGATAGATTTGACCATCTAACACATGTGAAACCACAACTGCTTTGCTACACGAGGATTTGACTATGTGTTAGCTAACATGCTGGGAAAGCTCCTTTATTGACCTTTGTCAGTACAGCCAGCTCCATGACTCTGAGCACACATGGGGCAGAGCTGCTGAGTGACAAGGGGCCATCTCCACAGAGTCCACTTGGGGTCTCACTTTTGATTGTTCCTTTCTCCATTTTTTTATGGTTTCTGGCACCCTGCATCTAAGGCTAGCACGAGCCACTGCAGCACTTCAGTGCTACTAACTACACCACTTCCATCTGTGTGGATAATCCACCTCCCCAGCAGGGAGTAACTCCATTGATGGTAGAATTCTTCCCTCAGCTTAGTGCCGTCAGTTTCACTATGACTTTTCGCACCTCTAAGAGACATAGATACGCTGATAGATTCCTCAGCCCAGCCCAGCCCAGGGCTTAGATTCAGCTGGAACTGTCTGGAACAGAGCTGCAGTAAACCATCCTGGAATTTTTATAGCATGGGGAGGAGATTTGGGGCGACTCCAGAGAATACAATATGAAAATCTAAGCCCTGACCCACCCTTTGAACCTGGTATAGGTAGCTGAGAGATGCACATTATCCCTGTTGCCTGTATATTTATTTAACACTTAATAGCAGATCAAGGCCTCTTTCTGGGGTGACTGGGACTGTTCCTGTTTTCAGGAATGGGAAGGACTAGCTAGCTTGTGTATTGGTGTATGGGTGTGGGTAGGTAGATGGGTGTGTTCATGTGGTTGTGTCTGTGTAGACACACACAGCCCTGCCCCCTGCTGGCTAGGACACATCAGACCTGCTTCTATGCCTAAAATTTGATCTTAACCCAACTTTGAACCAGTGGAAATATTTTTTACCAGAATAGGGTGGCTGCAGTTCTACCCGCTTCCCATATGGGAACAAGCTATTCTGGGATTAGCACATTTATACTGGAGTGACTACATCCACACTGGGGGAGTCACACCACTTTAATTCCACTGGTACAATTAGAGTAGGATGTTGGTGTGTAGACAGGGCTGAAGATTCCCTTTTCCTGGCTGATGTCTGCAGCTGGATTCCATGCAGTAAAACACTCCTTCATTCTCCCTTTCAGGCTACCAGACGCAGCTGAATTACAAACACTGGGATGGTTCCTACAGCACGTTTGGGCCACGTTATGGGCAGTCAGGGAACACCTGGTAAGATTTCAGTACTGCTGAATGCCTTCCCTTCGCTGATATAACCTGATGCCTGGCCATTGTTAATAGGTGCTGATCATTACAGGGTGGAGGAGAGAGGAGACGAACTAGAACTTATGTAAGATAAGACAAAAGGGAGCTCTCCTTTAGTTCATGGGCTAGAGGCCTGCGATTCTGGATTAATGACCATTTACAGCCGCCCAATTCCCTTCCTCATCTCCGGATAGAGCAGCCTGTGGGCTGTTCTGACTTGCTCCAGCTGCTAACAGGCCCCTGAGGACAATACATTCAGGCCTGGGCCTGGGTAGTCCAATCTGGAGCCTGATCCATCTGGGGGGGCCTGATCCACTCTCTGGATCCCCAGCCGGGGCCATATTAGGCTCCTGCTGCTGCAAGCCTGCAGCCGAGGTCAGGTCCTGGTGGGGGCTGCATCCAGACTTGGGGCATGTGACCTGTGTGCCCAGCGCCACCAATGCCACTGCAGGACAGGGCACACTCCAGCCACTCCCTCTCCCTGCCCACTCTGTACCAGGGCTGCGTGGAGGGTGGCATAAAAGTGCCAGCCAAAGATTCCCCTACTGGGTGGCTTCAGATAGTTTCTGCTCCTTTGTGATCCCAGGGCAGGGCAGGGCAGCGACTCCATCCTGATCATGGAGACTTGACCTTTCTGAAATGATGTGTTTGATCCTCAGCCGGAAAAGTTTAGCCACCACTGACCCCAGGATAGTGAGGAGGCTGGTAACAGAGGTGGAGCCGCCACAGCCCTCAGGGCACAGCGCAGGCTGGGCAGGGTGAACAGATGGGTTCTGCAGGGAGTGGGGTGGCCAGCTCTGTAGGGGCTGCTCTTCCCTCTGTCACTATTGACCCCAGAGCCCCAGTGGACACTGTGCTGCAGGGAATGAGGCACCGTCTCTCTGGGTGCAGACCCCAGTGCCCCAGTTGGATGCTAGGGGGCACTGTGAGGCTGGTGGTTAACAAGAAAATCCAGAGCCGTTGTCCTGCCGTTCCCAGCCATTAAAGACTCTGTGGCACTTTCCAAGGGGAGAGCTGTTCTCCCAAGGTGCTGGCCAACCACCTTCTATCCCCTAAACTGTACCTGGGTGGTTTAAATCAGTGCAAGAAACTGGCTCATTCCCTGTCCTAAAACAGCCGGTTTTGCTGTGCCCCCCTCTCGAGGCTGCTGGATCTTCTCTGCAGTCTCTGCTGCCTGTCAGTAGGGGGCTGAGAAAGCTCATGGTTCCCTGTTCCATGGCCACCAACTCTCTGCCCCCTGCTGCTGCCCCTCAGGCAGGCGATGCCCCAGATCCTCCCCACCAGCAGACCCAGGGCATGGGAGGGTTTTCTCTCACAGCTCTCTCTCTATTACAGGCTGACGGCTTTTGTCCTCAAGTCCTTCGCTCAGGCCCGCTCTCTCATCTTCATAGAGGAGAAACACATCCAGGACTCCCTGACCTGGCTCGCTGGCCAGCAGAAGGAGAACGGCTGCTTCCGCAGCTCTGGGAAACTCCTGAACAATGCTATAAAGGTGGCGCATCCACCCAGCTGCCTCCCCATGGACTTCACAAGGCTCCAGTGACATGGAGATAGCCTGCAAATATGATGGGAACAGCTCAGCCACTTCAGCACATGGGGCTAGGCCAGGGGGCTGGGAGATGGGGCAGGGGGCAGATGGGATCTACCAAGGGAGGCAAGAATCATCCTGTACATGGAGCTGCTGTGGGTGGAGGATGGAGAAAAGAATAGATACACAGAAGTGACCGTAGTGTTGGAAGAACAGGGATGTAGAATGGCACTGGGGGGAGTGGGAAGGCATTGGAGGTTTGGGGGTTAATTTCTCTCTCTGTGGTTCCCTGCAGGGTGGGGTGGACGATGAGGTCACACTCTCTGCCTACATCACCATTGCGCTGCTGGAGATTCCTCTGCCCATCACCGTACGTACCTGTAATCCCTCAAGCCACAGACTATGTGGAGACCCCAGAGCGGCAGTTTCCCCTCCCCAGAGCGAAGCCTTTAAAAAGGGGAGAATCCAGTCAGAAAAATCTTTAAATTCAAGTCCAGGTTGGAACTGGGATTTGCCTGTGGTTTCCTTCCAGTCCAGGATGCTGGCTCTGTGTCATCCTAATCCTTTTGTATGATGCTCATTTTAAAATGTTTGAGGCGGCATTTGCTTGATCCTCTGTTAGACGCCTACAGCTTAGATTGTACAGCTATTTAACACCTGAGGAAATACCACTTAACCCCCTGGCACCTGCCAAATGGGCTCCTGTCAAGGGGGATTTCTCTTTTCCTTCGGTTAGGCCTGTTCCACACCCGGAAGTCTCCCTGGCAAACGGTCTGTCATCAGCTTGAAACTGAAAAGACTATTTTAGTGAAGCGAGTTCACTCTGGACCACTTCTACCAGCACGCTGTGTTCACTTAGTATCAGGCCAGACAGGCAAAAGTACGCTGCACTGTCCCAGTGTCCTCTGTATCGCTTTCTGCTACACTGACTTGTTGGAAATGTTCAGTCAGCACCTGGGGAAAGGTGGCAAGGAGCTGGAGCTGGAGCTGCGGAGAATGATCTGACTGTGTAAAGCGAGGGGGGTTTCCCATGACCGTGACCTTTGGCCAGTGGAGTTCTAGTGCTACCAGACGGGTCACTGTTGAAGGGAATGTTGCATTGTGGGACTGCGATGGGAGGACCACTTACGCAGCTAGTGAACATCCACCCTATCGCTGTGCAGATATAACTCCACTGACAGGGAGCCTGTGCTGCTCCAGGAAAGGGAGTAAGCAAGCCACAAAAAGTGGAGGGTTTTGTCAGTAGGCAGCTGAGAATGGACGTGTGCTAGGTTGTGCCCAGGAAAGCTCAGTTCTGCAATTTGAGTCTAGATCAGACTTAGGATGTGGGATGTTACCCTCCAGTGGACTATTTCTGTGATCAAATAAAAGTGGCCGTGGCCTTACCTGGCCTGCTTGTTAACACTGTCCGGATGAAGTGACAGCTAATTCCCATCTACTGTTATTAGACTAACCTGATCCCCTGTATTTAATCGTGAAAGGTTGATGTCCTGATTAAGTGCTTCTTGCTCAGAGGGAAAATAAACCCCTGGGCATTTTGTTTTCAGGCTTTCCTGTCTCTAGACCAGCTGAACTGATTTGCCCTTACTTCATAGAAAGAACCTCTTTCTTGGCAAAGACCACGTTGCTGGGAAGATGCAGATCAAAATATTTGGAAAAAGTTGCAAGCCACTCAAAATGGGGTTGTCTTCTGGACTTGCCAGTCTCAGCCACTGACAAAAACAGATGATCTCTCCTATAGCACATTGTTGTTCCTTGGAATGACATTACTGGAAACGTTTGATTCCCAGCTTTGCTTCTCAAAGATTCCTAAGTGAGGGCTGAGTGACAAATGCAAAGGACTGATTTCCCTGGCACAACACCACCATTCACCCAAAGTACAGGGGCAGACTCACTGGTGTGCTCTGGGTGTTTGGTGCCAGTCTGGTGCTGCAGAGCAGCTGTAAGCCAGCGACAGTGCATTGCTGGAGTGGTGAAAGTGGCAGAGAGCGCTGGGGAATCTGGGCCCGGAGGATCAGATATTGTTTACTTACTCGTGTGCCACAAAGTCTGGAAAAAATACTTCAACAAATGGGAAGAGTGCATATTGTTTCCTGCTGGCTGACTCAGTAATTCTCTCCATGGTGTCCTCTCCCCACCCTCTCAACCCATGTCTCTCTCCCCACACAGCACTCTGTGGTCCGTAATGCTCTATTCTGTCTGGAGACGGCCGCAGAGCAGGGAGGAAACCACGTGTATACCAGGGCGCTGCTGGCCTACACCTTCGCCCTGGCCGGGAAGGAGGAGAAGCGCAGAGCACTGTTGGACTCGCTTGACAAGGAAGCTGTGAAAGAGGGTGAGAGTTTGCAATGGGCCCTTCTCCTGTATCCCAGCCCACTGTTCTTACACCCCCCACCTGTAAGGTACCCAGACATTCAGAGTCATGTACAGGTGTTCACAGCTGAAACCACAGCAGGGGAAAATTAGGAGGGATTGGGACCAGGATGGAGAATGTTATTTGATGTGAATAAAAAAACCAGAGAGAGGGAGCCCAGGCACATTTCTGACCTCGCAGCCGGGTAGATCCCTGCCCTGTTAAACTGGCTCAATGATTGCGCCCTTCAGCATCCGACCTAGCTATTAGGTAAAATGTTAACATTCACTTTGCCTTGGTCTCCCTTGCGATTGTCCTTTCCCTTGTCCCTGTCTTTGCTGCATCTCCCCCCTTCTTCTACTCCCCAGTTTATTAGCTTTTCCTCTCTTTGCTTCAGTCCATTTTCTCTTTTATGTACTGGAAAGTAACTCTTCTCTCTTTTCCTCGGGTGCTCTTCCTCCTTCCCCAAGTCTCCAAATCTCTGTCTTGCCTCCTGAACCAAAAGCTCCCATGTGCTCACTTCTTCTTTGCACACTAAATCACAGGTATAGTGTCCTGCTGCATTGTACCCACCACAGCACTCCCTCCCCACACACTGCAGCCAGCCCCAGACACAAGCTCATGAAAGGTTGTCCCAGAAAACACCCCCCACACAAGCTCTTCCCCCACCCCAATGCCATTCTCTGGCTCTCTCTCTCACACACACACATACAGAGTCTGCCCCCAGTCCCAGTGCACAGCTCATCCACACTGCAAGTTCCCCTCCCAGTGCAACAGACACCTGGGTTCTCTGCTCCCCCTGCGCCATCCCCCACAAAAAAAGAGGTTGGCCCTACAATTTTCTACTCCCCCAACCCCTCACCCCTAGACCTCATTGTTAGAGGAAACTCATCAGATTAGAAAATGCATTAACTGACACGCTGCTAAAGACAACTCAGCACCTCGTATAGACAGGGTCAGCCCTCTCTACCCTCCTCTTCCCCAGTTTGCCTCAGGAGGATTACTGACCCCCCACCCTCCACCCCCTCCATATGCTGCCCATTGTGAGGAGAGATCCGGTTGCAGGAGAGAGGAAGCTCCTTGGTGGCATCTAACTTCTTCCCCCGCAGGCTCCAGTAACCCAGGAGCAAGCCAGCATGAGGGGAGCTCAGGGGACAGCTGGGGAGGCAGAGGATGGTTCAGTCCACAGGGCTTTACATGGAGAGAAGCATTGAGGGAGCACATTTTAGGAAACTGGGAGATGCCTCATAGCTCCCCAGTCAAAGGGGACATCGCCAGGAAAGAGTGGGAAACGGGTCCCCTTCCCCTAGGGCTAGAGCCTGTGGGGACAGTTCAATGCTGGCTTTTTAAAGATGCTGAAATATTCCTCTAAAGATAAAGGCAACTTTTCCCCCCAACATTTCAGTGATGTGAGTGAGCATATTCTGAACCCTTTCCCCAAGGGACCTTTCCCACTGAGCAATAGCACCGACTGCCCAGCACAGAGGGACGTCTGCTCCCTCCAGCAAGAGACAGACAAAGAGGGAAAGCCTCATGTTTGGACTGACTAAATAAAAAAAGTAAACAGATCATTTTGGGGAGGCCCAAAATAAGGTCCTGCTCTCCCAGGAAATCCCATGGACACCTGGCACTGTGCTGCTAAGACAATGATGTATGGGCCCTTTAACCCGCTGGAGCGGGGTGTGAGCATTGTCTCTACTTTAACCCTTCGGCCTGGAGCGCCTGCAGGCTGGGACCACTTAGGCACCTCTCACTCCCTGGATCCGTGAGCCCAGTAAAGTCTGACACTGGCCATTCCTGGGCTGTCCCATCAGAAGATAAAAGGGACGCTGGCACAGGGGTGGCAGCCGGATTAGTTGGTGAGTGTCAACGCGCAAGGTTTGTATAAATGCACCGCATCAGCCAGTGAGGGACTATTGAACTATTTAATCCTTTCACGTCTCATACCAACATACCAGACGAGCCTTGATGGATGGGGAGGGCTCTGGTCTCCCACCTGCATGAACAAATCAATAACCCTCATAGAAATGGCACGTATTAACATCTGTATTTCCTTTTCTCCTTCCCTCCCACATCCCCTCTACCACTGCAGATGGCTCTGTTCACTGGCAGAGGCCCGGGAAGCAGCAGGAGGCCAATCTCCCCTTCTATCGCCCCCGAGCTCCCTCTGCCGAGGTGGAGATG
>ML688276.1:0-12012 GCA_007922175.1 Pelusios castaneus | reverse complement strand
ATCTTCAAAGCGTCTGATGAAGTGGGATTTTCTCCCACGAAAGCTCATGCGATTAATAAATCTGTTAGTCTTTAAAAGTGCCACAGGACTCTGTTGTCTTTCTACAATAGACTAACACGGCTACCCCTTTGGAATTTAATATGTATGTTGCAGAATCCCTAGGCTGGTGCATATTTTGCATGAGAATGCGTGCTGTTTGTACCACACCTAGCACCTTAGGGTCTTGGGCCATGACTGCGGCTTTTATGTGCTGTGGTAATACAAATAATGAAAAGACCTGTTCTCTTTTTACAAAGGTACAGATGTGCTGGGCAGCTCCCAGTATAGAATTGACAATCTTGTCCATTCTCAGCCACTGTAGGGTCATTCTCCTGCTCCCTGTGGCTTTTTGCTCAGTGTAGTCTCAGTCAGTGGCACATCCCTCATATCTTCCCAGGCCTCCAAGGGAGCTTCGGATAACAAATCAAGCTGTTAGTATTGTTTTTCTCACACTAAGGATCTTCTTTGTGATTTTCCTTGCTGTCTCTTTCTCCTGTGGAAGCTATTCCAGCGGCCAGCTGGGCAGCAGTGCGGCTCAGCCGTTTCACAGCATGATGGACCAGGTGCCCAATGAGCCCTCATACCGAGCCCCGATGGAGAAGCTTTTCTACCTGCCCCACATCTGCAGCTATACCTGCCTGTCGCAGGTCCGCCCCATCCGGAGCGACCAGTACCGCAGCAAGAACCCTCTCCTCATCCCGCTTCTGTACGACTTCCGGCGCATGACCTCCCGCCGCCGCGTCAACCGCAAGATGGGCTTCCACGTCATCTACAAGACGCCGTGCGGACTCTGCCTGCACACCATGCAGGAGATCGAGCGCTACCTCTTCGAGACAGACTGCGACTTCCTCTTCCTGGAGATGTTCTGCCTAGACCCCTACGTGCTGGTGGACCGCAAGTTCCAGCCCTACAAGCCATTCTACTACATTGCAGACATCACCAAAGGCAAGGAGGATGTGCCACTCTCCTGCGTCAACGAGATAGACACCACCCCTCCGCCGCAGGTGGCTTATAGCAAGGAGCGCATCCCGGGCAAAGGCGTCTACATCAACACCAGCTGTGAGTTCCTCGTGGGCTGTGACTGTAAAGATGGCTGCAGGGACAAGTACGTGGCTCTGTATGCATTCCAGAAAGGCCTTGGTGTGTGTCCTAAATGTTAACAGCGTCTCGCTCCGTCAGACATAGTGGGTGGGTGTTGTTAAGGAGGCACGTCTCCATGGAGAGCCCTTGCCTCTGAGAACACTGTGTCCCCAGTTCTAGGGCACGTGGCTTGAGCCTGCCAGCTGACTGGCAGTGAAGGGAATGCTTTGTTGTTATAACTACCTGCGGCTCCCGCCATGGCCGGGAATCACCGGGCCGAGGACCTGGTCCCAGCCACTAGCCCAATGTGGCCCTCACTGGCACCGGGTTGCAGGCTACCGGCAGCAGGAGCCGGATCCAGGCCAGGACCCAGGGGACAGATCGGGCTGCCTGGGGGATGGATTGGGTCCAGGGGTGGGGCCTGGGCCCTGAACCTAGTTTTGGGGCTGCAACGCCCCTGCCTGGCGTCAGCACTGCCACCATAAAGTTGAGACTAGGTTACTGTTTCTCAGCCGATTTCCCCTGTCTATTAATATCCACGTATTTATTCAGATTGTCTCCTGTGTTATCGTCTTGCATGAGGGCGCATTGGGGGTCCCAATCTGAGATTGCTTGAGTATGGGGTTCCCCTTATATAGCCCACAATAGCCTTTTGTTTGTTCTGGTTTCTTTTACATGTACCAAGGATTCAGATTGTGGCTCTGAGCCACTGGCTCAGGATTGCTCAGTTAGTGTCCTGCGCCCACTGGCCCTTTGGGGAAGTAATATTACAGTCGTTTGGGGTGAAAGTTAGTTCTGCCGTGTAGGTCAAGGGGAGCCAGAGAGCCATTGGTGCACATGCAGGAGGACAGGTTCTGGGGCAAGTTGGTGTTTGAAGGTAACCTGCCATCAGAATGAATGGGTGGGTGGGTGGGTGGGTCAAAGTGACATGCTGTGACATCCATGTACTCAGTCCCACATACTGTACCTCCTTCTGGCTACGTGACTTGAAAGGTGTGACTTCTCTTGTGAAACCCATGTAAAATAAATCTTTGGGGGTGTTTTTGTGACTTTAGATCTAAATGTGCCTGCCACCAGCTGACCTTACAAGCGACTGCCTGCACCCCCGGGGGGCAGATCAACCCCAATTCTGGCTACCAGCACAAGAGGCTGGAGGAATGCCTCCTGACAGGGTGAGTAGAGTGTCATTCTGCTTTCGCGGAACTGGAATTCTGGGCCCAGCATGGCCAATCTGACAACATACTGGAGAGCTAGAAGTACACACTGGAACACCTGGATTCCCCTCCTGGCTTTTCTGCTAACTCATAGCATTTGACAAGACGCTTCCAATCCCCATCGCTGTCGTCACCGAGTACCTCAATCTTAATGGAGTTATTCTCAAAAAAACAAAACAACCCCCCCCCCCAACATCAGATAGAGCCCTGCTATCATTCTTGTTCTTCAGGTGGGAAACTGAGGCATAGGCTTAAATGACTTGCAACTAGTTACCCAGGAAATCTGGGATGAAGCAGGGAGTTGAACTTGGGTCTTCTGAGTCCCTGACTGACATAACCACTGCACCATCCGCTTGTCAGAAACACCCCCGCCTAGAAGGTGGGGATAGCCCCGTATGTTGTTGTAAAACATAATTTAACTGTAAAGCTCTTTGAGCACCTCTATTGATTAGACTACACGAGTGCAAGGTATGGCGAAGGCTGCATGCCACATTGGTCCTAGATGGGGCAGTGGGGATGGGCACTTCAGTTGCACTCAAATGCAGCAGGCTGGGTGTTCTGGAACAGCTTCAGCAACACTGCAGAGCAGAGATGCTGCTGGACATGAAGAAGCCAGTTAGTTGTAGTCATCTGTCATCTTGCTTAATGCTCTAATGGAAAGCACTTGGGTACTGTGCTGATGGGCACAGCAGAAGAGTTGCTTAGTTATAGTGAAACAAACAAGGAGTCCTGTGGCACTTTTTTAAAGACTAACAGATTTATTTATCGCATAAGCTTTCGTAGGAGAAAATCCCACTTCGTCAGACACTTGGCTTTGAAGCATCTGACGAAGTGGGATTTTCTCCCACAAAGGCTCATGCGATAAATAAATTTGTTAGTCTTTACAAGTGCTACAGGACCCCTGGTTTGTTTTGCTGACCTAGACTAAGACGGCTACGTCTTTGAAACTTAATTATGGTGGACCGCCTAGTCCTCTTATGTTCTAGTAAAGCTGTCCCTGAATTTTCAGTGTACTGCTGGGTTTGGGTTTTGTATGTGTGTCTGTTAGTAACACAAACACACAGGAAAAGCTGGGGGCTTCTGCACCACAATATTTATGCATGATTTCATTTTACAGCTTTAGTGCATGGGGTGTGTCTCAAACCCCCAGTCCATCACTAGAAATGACATCACATGGCGACTTTAGCCACTCCTTTCAGGTGCTGGGTTAATGTCTGCACTTCTCTCTTCCTCTGCCCCTAATAGCGATAGGCCCAGTGCTCTTCAGCTGTGAAAACTGTCCTCAATGGGTTTTAAATCAATTTCTATAACAAGTGTAACCAGCCTGTATGATGCCGTGTGCCTTCTAGAGCCGAAAGGTGGGATTTCCCCACTTGTCAAAATACCACTTCTACAAACCCAGGCAGTACTAAAGTCACATGGCAAGATGCAAATGCAGGCAGTCCATAATGGATGTCCTGGCCTTAAATCTGTTTGGTGGTTTTGTTTGTTTTAAGAGATCGGTCTGGTCTTTAAAACTTGCGGAGATAACCAACTGTTTTCCCTTTCCCCAGAGTCTACGAATGTAACAAGAGATGCAGATGCAACACAAACATGTGCACTAATCGCTTGGTACAACATGGACTCCAAGTCAGACTACAGCTATTCAAGACTCAGAACAAAGGCTGGGGAATCTGCTGCCTGGATGATATTGCCAAAGGCTCTTTTGTCTGCATTTAGTCAGGTACAGCTGCCATTCCTCGGTGACCCTGACTATCCACCTGGAAGACCTTTTGGTTAAAATAGAGCACTTTTAGCCCAGATCTCTCTTGGGAACAGTCTGCACTGCTATAGCCCACAGTCACTTCAGTCAAATACCAAACCACCATTTATTTCAAATGACACTGGCTTCTAGGGCAGGGGTTTTCAAACGACAGGGTCGCAGACCCTCAGGTACTGGGTCACGGAGCTCCCTGCTGCCGCCCCTTAAAGTCTGGAATGCATTGCTGAAAGATTCAAAGGGGTCGCTGTGTTAGTCTAGGTCAGCAAAACAAACAAGGAGTCCTGTGGCACTTTTAATGACTAATACATTTATGTATTGCAAAATGGGATTTTCTCCCTCCAAAGCTCATGGAATAAATACATTTGTTAGTGCCACCAGACTCCTTGTTTGCTTTGCTTAAAGATATAATTGTTGGGTTGAGGGCATAAATGATTTTTTTTTTCAACTGGGCCCTGAGGAAAACATTTGAAAACCACTGCTCTAGGTTCTATCTTTACAAAACTAAAAACAGGCACAAAATTGTCACAAACCTCCTTGCCTGCATGTTAAACTTCACTTTTACAGCTTCTTTAAGCAGGCACTGCAATTTCAGCACTGTTTCTCCTCATAAGCACAGAAATACACTGCTGAGTATGTGGGTATTCAAAAGTCAAGCGTTCTTTGAGAGTGAAGGCTTCTCTTGCATTGTCGATTCAGCAGTATTGCACATACGTTCCTGCCTGCTTCCTCTCTGTCTAAACAATCCAGCACTGGATCATCAATAGCTGGGTGCTGAACGTTTTGGTTTCTTGACCTCGATGCTGCCTTGGCACCAGTTTCTTATGTGAGCCTGTGTTCTTGGCTTATCATAGAGACCAGGCACTCTGGGTAGTCAGTCTTTTTTCCCTTTCCTACGCTCCAGCAAAGAGGAGACAACCTGAGAGTCTCTCCTCTGAGAGTCCCTAGCTGGATTGGGCTGCCATGCAGTCATTAAAGTGCAGTAGGTTAAATATAGAAGGGCCTCCAAAGGGAAACCCCCTTACTAGTTAGTTCGGCCAGGTTCTCCCTGCTGGCTCTGCAGCTTGTTTCAGTGGCCTGCCAAGGGAGGTCAGCAAGGTGATTGATTGGAAATGCCACCCCAGTGCCCTTAGTTCTCTATGGGCTGCCTCGCCGGCAGTGCTACAAATCTCATGATGCACCAAAGGCCTGCCTCTTGCTTGCATCGTGGGAGCGACTGTCCCTCTGGGGATCCCAGCATGTAGAGAGTAATGGGGGCCTGAAGGTCCCAGACCACTGCTCATTTGAGGCCCCAAGGTGGCATTTCCAATGACGGTTCCCCTCCCCAGTTTTCAGGTGTTCAGCTTTTCAGCACAAAGCTGCATTTTTTCCATGGAAGCCAGGCACTTTTTCACTTGCATTGGTTAGTCAAACTCCAATTTTCCATCAAAAAATGGCTTCCATGGAAAACTCTTGCCCAGTCTTAATGAGCTGGTGTTATGTTTCCTGTGCTGTAATTTGGAGTCAGCCAGAATCAGCTCTGACCCGCCAAGCTGTTTTTAACCATCACTGGTCCGGGATACCCCCTTGCTTTAGCGACAGGCATGGCATACTTTGTATTCAGAGCCCTGCTTGCAGGTAGGCTGATTTTGCCCAGGCCTGTTTCCTTTTGAATTCTTGAAGGGGTAAGACATTCCTGAAGTTCACATTATGCTCCTTTTCCAGGGAAAATCCTGACAGATGACTTTGCCGACAAAGAGGGGCTGGAGATGGGGGATGAATACTTTGCCAATCTGGATCACATCGAGAGTGTGGAGAACTTCAAGGAGGGCTATAAGAGCAATGCCAAGTGCTCCTCTGACAGTAGCGGCGTGTACCTGAAGGATGAAGACGAAGAGAACATGGGCTCTGAAGAGCAGGAGGAGTCCAACGAAGACAGCTCTGATGACAACTTCTGCAAGGATGAAGACTTCGGCACCAGTTCGGTGTGGCGCAGCTATGCCACCCGCCGGCAGACCAGGGGCCAGGAGAATGGCCTGTCTGAGACCGCCTTCAAGGACTCCGGCCTCACCAGGCAGATCAGCCATGACGAGGCTGCTACCACCTGCAAGCTGCCTGTGTCCGAGGAGACCTCCAGAAACAAACTGGCCTCGTGGCTAAGATCCAACATCATGTCGGACAGCTTCCAGGACAGCGATAGCGCCTCCTCGTTCAGGATGAATGAGACCGGCAAAATGAAGGCAGGCAGAGTGGAAGTCCTGGGTGACAGAGAGAAACTCTTCACTTCTGGGCTTGGAGGCAAGGATGCCTATGGCTTGGATGGAAACTTGAAGAAGAAGAGGGTAAGCGAGGGGCTGTCGTGGTGATTCTCTAATACGTGGCCTTCCCCATGGCTGAGAACCCCTGGGAAGTAAATTAGTGTCACCCTTCTTTATAGATAGAAAGCTGAGGTGCAAAGAAGAATGCCTGGAGGAGGGTGCTGTGCCAGTCTAACATCCCTGGATCCCAAGGCTGTGTTCTGCTAACACCAAGACAATAGGAGCCATACAAAATGATATCTGTGGAATAGGGAATCATGATCCCCATTGCATAGATGGGGAAAATGGAGGTGCAAATGACATGCCCAGGGTCAAACAGGGAGGCTATGACTGAGCCAGAAACAGAAGGCAAGACTTCAGTCCTTGGCCTGTGCCCTTCTGCTAGCTAGATCATCCTTCCTGCCCAGCATCCACGTTACACTCATTCAAGGATTTGCCTCATTGAGTGGAGACGTATCAAAAGACCTGGTCTACATAACACCTTAATACATAGCTAAGCCAGAGCTAACAATATGTAAATGTCTACAGCTGTCAGGAAGTACTGAGGTACTGGCAGAAGTTAAAGTATGCCGGAACGCACTGGAATGCTGTTCTGGGGCCCAAAAATTTGGTGGTCCAGCGTTCTGGGGCCCAGGAACCCAGAAAACTCCGGTGGAACGCATGTTCCGCTCTGCCCTGCAGGCAGGCTGCTGGTCAGCTGGGAGCAGCGGCCGCCGACTGGGCTGGGGAGTTTTCAAATCTCCCGCCCTGAGCATGCTCTGAAAGAGCATATTCAGGGCCGGAGCAGCCTCTTGGCCAGCATGACTCCGGACACCCGTGCAGCTCTCCGGCCAGGTAAGTTGGGGGGCCCTGGATGGGAGAGGGGGGCTGGAGAGCTGGGACTGGGAGTGCTGGGGATCTGGGACCGGGAAGGCTGGGCGGGCTGGGGAGCCGGTGAGGGTCAGGCGGGCCAAGGAGCCGATGGGGAACTGGGGGGTGGGGGGGTCGGAGAACAGGGACTGGGAACCGAGAGGTTCGGACTTGGGGGCCGCGGAGCCAGTCTGGGGTTGGAGACCGGGAGGGTCGAGGAGCTGGGGCCGGGGAGTCGATGGGGACCGAGAGGGTCGGGCGGGTGGGGACCGAGCGGGTCTGGGAGTTGGGGCCGGAGAGCCGATGGGGACTGAGAGGGGCTGGGAGTTGGGGCAGGGGAGCCGATAGAGACCGAGAGAGGCTGGGAGTTGGGGCCGGGGAGCCGATGGGGACTGGAGGCCGCGGAGCCAGTTGGGGGGTGGGAACAAGGAGGGTCACGGAGCTGGGGCCAGAGAGCAGCTGGGCAACAGGGGGCCCCTGGAGCAGGAACTGGGGGCCTGGGGAGTGCCTGGGCCGGACAGGACTCAGCTTCGGGGTCCCTAAGGGGGACCGGGGGTGTGCGGTGGGTCCCCCCGGCCCACCCCGCCTCCTGCCCGATCCCAGCGTGCAGCTGGGAGCCAGGCTATGGCTGCTCGCCTCCCCTCCGGGCTTGGGGTTGCAAGCAGCCCTTTCTTTCTTTTCTTTCTTTCTTTCCTTTCCTTCTTCTTCCTTTAAAAAAAAAAACTTTAAAAAATAATTTTAATTAAAAACCTTTCTAAAATTAAATTTCAATTAAAATTAATTTTAATTCAATTAATTAAAAATTGAACCCAATTAATTTTAATTGCAATCAATTTTAGTCCAATTTTTAATTTATTTTTAATTAAATAAACTGGTAGCCCTTCAAGGTTTTAAAAACTGTATTTTGGTTCCCAGCCAAAAAAGTTGGGAACTACTGATTTATAATGCAAAATTTTAAGTGTGTTTATTTGCTTATTCTTTGTCTTTCTAATGATACTGCTATCTTGGGGGGAGGGGAGGAGTCCTGTGGCACATTTAAAGACTAACAAATGTAGTTAATTTGTAAATTGGTGAGTCTGTAAGTGCCACAGGACTCTTTTTTTGTTTGGCTGATCTAGACTAACATGGTTACCCCTTTGGATCTTGAATGGAAGTAATTCTAAAAGTAAATGTGTGTTTTGTTCAGGCCCCTAGAAGGATGTCCTAAGGCTACTCAGGCGGTGCTGTCTCTAGTTCTAATAATAACTCCTCCTATGAAAAGGTTTCAGTGACATGGCTCTTGGACCAGTATTCTAGTCCTCATGTGGCCCTCGTGGAGATTTGAGTTTGAGACCCCTGTCCTAGATAGTGTTATTAGGTTAGCATGTGTTTAACATCTTTTATTTGGGTGGTGGTCACTCACCATCCAGACCGCATTACTTCACAGCAGTTAAATGGTGTTGATATGGCTCGTGTTTTGCATACCAATGTGGTTTGTGCTCACACAATAGACTATATATCTGTGAAGATGAAACAGTTTGTGTTCTAGTGTCATTTCTCAGCAAATTTCTGTTTTAATTGATGAGAGTACGAGTTTAAGTAAACTTCCTTGTCTTGTAATTTACTTGTGCGTAACTTTTGATGCAAACATTGGTCCTGTTACATTTTTTCTTGATCTGATTGAACGTAGGCAGCAATGATGGTGATGGGGTAGTATTAGCTTTGCTGCAGTGTTTGGCAGCACATGGGTTCATGGAGGAATTTCTCAAAGATAATTGGATTGGTTTAGGTGTAGATGGAGCCTCTGTCATGTTAGGCAGTAAGGCTGGTGTTTGATGCAAAATTAAAAACACGATTTCCACTTTTGATAAGTTGACATTGTTTTAATCACTGGTTGGATTTGGCTGCGGCTGATGTTATCAAATGCGGCAGTGAAGTTAATCACTTTAAATCATTTGTGGATTCATTGTATGCTCTGTACAGTCAGTCATGGAAGTGCTTGAGAGAGCTGGCTGACTGCGAGTGGTCTGGAAGTCCAGCTTAATAGGATTGGATGTGTATGTATAACCACTTCTTGAAAAAATTAACTGATTTCTCACTAGAAGGGAAAGATAAAGCAAAATTTGCTGGCATCGCAAAAAACCTAGAGAATCCAGTTTTTGTTAAAAACTTGGGTCTCATGCTTGGTGCTCTGGAGGACCTTGCAGACCTGTCCTTGGTGTTGCAAAAATCTGAGGTAACATTATCTACAGCAAGTAAGTTGAGAAGGCGACAAGTTCAGGTGTTTACAGCTCGCAGAGTACGTGATTCAGAGTTCTACCAAGAGACTTGTGAGGCGATTGCTGCAGGTTCCTTTAAAGGATAATGTATGTGTAAACATGTCTGTGAATGCTGGCAAGCAAATTGAAATTTCTAAATGTCAGTTTTACCAGGCCTTAGTGGACTGTGTAAATGCTAGATTGTGGCCAAACTAAGAAAAACATCTAAGCAATGCTGTTGAAGCACTTGACCCATCACGTTTCACTACAGATCTGTCATTGGAATTTGGTGAAAGTGACTTAAAATTTTTGGCTATGTCTACACTGGCAAGTTAGTTTGAATTAAGGAGGCTTAATTCGAACTAACTAAAGCCATGGCTACACTAGGCTTTAGTTAGTTCGAATTAAGGGCTTCCTTAATTTGAACTAATAAGTTAAATGAAGAGAAATGCGCGTATCGGGAATACAAAGATCACAATACTTATTGTGTTATGCAGTGTTTGCTAGTTTGTGACAATAATTGCTATAGACATAAATGCCATATAAAATTATAAATATTTTTATGGAGTGATAACCGATGCATATGGTACTGAGAAGTGGTTGCCTACCTGGCCTGGGGCCTGCACATGCATGAAGGGGGCCCGGACAATATGGGAAGGGGGCCCGGAGATTAGGAGGGTTCCGGGGCCCATCAAATTATACTTTAACCAATGGGTATTGGGGCAATCCACAGCCCGTTACTCAAAAGAATGGGATGCCATTAAGAAAGGGGAAAACTAGGGGAAGACTATTCCAAGCTAGTACCCACAAAAGTCTGTTTTATAGCACCTGGATCTTAAGGGAGATCGGATTTACAGTTCTTTAAGTAGATGAGAAACTAGATAAACAGTCACAGAAAGGTAAATGTAGCCTGGAGAAGAGATTTTAATTGTCTCTTAAATTTTTCACTTTGTAGGAACCTGAAGAGCCAAACAAGCTTTCCATGTAAGTCTTTGAAACATTTGAGTTTGGGTGAAACACTGCAGCTCACCAATGCTATGTGGGCACCTTTACTGCTGCACTCACTGTGGCTTGTAGATGCCTCCCAGGTCATTCAGCTAGCTCTGTATAACTTGTGAGGAATAGCCAGGGTAGCTCGCTGTTCTGCACAGACAGATATAAATGTGAGTGATGAACTAACACCAAGCCAACAGAAGGGGCTGGGAAGGCGGCTGTGTTAATACCAAGGCTGATGAAGTCCTTGCGTATTGACCCATGGAACTGGACAGGCTAGATTAGCAAATCACACGGGTGTGTCCATCTCACCTTCTCCAGTTCTGTGTCAGGAGCTCCCCTTGGCATCAGGGCATTGCTGTTGGTTTCCAAGTATCCCTCGGGCAGGCGGTGAAGAGGGCTAGGCAGCGGCATAGGTGAACTGTCTTTGTTCTTGCCCTCCCAGGGCGTCCAAGCCAGGCAAGGTTTTTGGCTATAACCCAAGCCCCATGAAACTCGAGGGAATTCGGAGGCCACTGAGCAAGATGATCATGCATCAGAAGAGAAGGCTCTTGGCTCCTCCTCAGCAATCGGCCGACGTAAGGATTGTGCTTTAAGGCCTGAGTTTTGAGAACTGGCCTGTGTGTGTGAATAAAACTGCAGGCTGGGGGGAGGCTGTCTTCAGAATCAAACCCTTTCTCTGCTTATCTCCAGTCAGATTCCAAGATGCCCCCAGTCTAGGTTATCGGTGCTAGTTCCTTGGGGTTGCATCTTCCCAGTGTTGCAGGCACGGGTATTTGAGTTTTGAATTCTCTGGCTTGCTAATGAGAAAGTGTCTGTTCAGTGTGACTATGGTCTACGTGGGATGAAAGACTCGGGGCTTCTTATGGGTGGAAGGATCAGATGGTTTCCAGAATTGAGGGGGAATTGGCCCCACAGCACAGCACCAGGGCCCATAGGTTTCCTTATGCCTTCCCCTAGAATGCTGTGGAGTGGATCATCTGTTAGGTTCGGACAGGCCTGTCCCACATGGCTGATCCCTTGCATTCCAGAGGACATGGATGGACAGTGATAAATCTTGGCACATCCCACCTTTATTTTTTTGGTGTGAGATCATTAACTCCAGGCTATGCAGATTATCTGCTTGTGTCCTGTGGTCTTTAGCTGTGTGTGTAGAATATCTTTCCTACAACACTGGGCACAGTATTTGGATTTTTAATCAAATCACTTTCTGCAGAACATAAGAAAAGGCCCCTACCCAAACCAGCCCGTTCTGATCATTAGTGGTCATTAAAGGCCTTGTGTCACTCAGAAAGGCTGGGGTTTTTCCCATGTTCTGGTCAAGTTCCATCTCTCAAAAGTCCCCCTGAAGTTTTAAGTGAACATTATTCTTTCCCCAGACTAATAGCAATACAGGACACAACAAAAGTCTTGGGGCACCTTAAAGACTAACAAATTTCTTCGGGCATAAGCTTTCATGGGCTGCACCTACTTTGTCAGATGCAGTGCACAGTTTGCTTTTCTCTGTTAGGTGCCACGTACCACCCCAGACACAGCAGCCCATT
>VOCT01084161.1:0-11895 GCA_007922175.1 Pelusios castaneus | reverse complement strand
TATTGTTATAGTCCCAGCCTTCACAACCTCCTCAGGTAAGGAGTTCCACAAGTTGACTGTGCGTTGTGTGAAGAAGTACTTCCTTTTATTTGTTTTGAACCTGCTACCTATCAGTTTCATTTGGTGACCCCTGGTTCTTGTATTATGGGAGTATTTAAACAACTTTTCCTTGTCCACTTTTTCCACATCAGTCATAATTTTATATACTTCTATCATGTCCCCCCTCAGTCTCCTCTTTTCCAAGCTGAAGAGGCCCAGCCTTTTCAATCGTTCCTCATACGAGGCACTGTCCAAACCCCTAACCATTTTAGTTGCCCTTTTCTGAACCTTTTCTAGTGCTAGAATATCTTTTTTGAGATGAGGAGACCACATCTGTACACAGTATTCGAGATGTGGGCGTACCATGGATTTATATAAGGGCAATAATACATTTGCAGTCTTATTTTCTATCCCCTTTTTAATGATCCCTAACATCCTGTTTGCTTTTTTGACCGCCTCCGCACACTGTCCGGACATCTTCAGAGAACTATCCACAATGACTCCAAGATCTTTTTCTTGACTCGTTGTAGCCAAATTAGCCCCCGTCATATTATAGGTATAGTTGGGGTTATTTTTTCCAATGTGCATTACTTTACACTTATCCACATTAAATTTCATTTGCCATTTGGATGCCCAATCACTTAGTTTTGTGAGATCTTTTTGAAGTTCTTCACAATCTGCTTTGGTCTTGACTATCTTGAGTAGTTTAGTATCGTCTGCAAACTTAGCTACCTCACTGTTTACCCCTTTCTCCAGATCATTTATGAATAAATTGAATAGGACTGGTCCTAGGACCGACCCTTGGGGAACATCACTAGCTACCCTTTTCCAATCTGAGAATTTACCATTTACTCCTACCCTTTGTTCCCTGTCTTTTAACCAGTTCTCAATCCATGAAAGGACCTTCCCTTTTATCCCATGACAACTTAACTTACGTAACAGCCTTTGGTGAGGGACCTTGTCAAATGCTTTCTGGAAATCTAAGTACACTATGTCCACTGGATCCCCCCTGTCCACATGTTTGTTAACCCCTTCAAAGAACTCTAATAGATTAGTAAGACACGATTTCCCCTTACAGAAACCATGTTGGCTATTGCTCAACAGTTTATGTTTTTCTATGTGACTGACAATTTTATTCTTAACTATTGTTTCAACTAATTTGCCCGGTACCGACGTTAGACTTACCGGTCTGTAATTGCTGGGATCCCCTCTAGGGTCCTTTTTAAATATTGGCGTTACATTAGCTAACTTCCAGTCTTTGGGTACCGAAGCCATTTTAAGGGACAGGTTACAAATCTTAGTTAACAGTTCCGCGACTTCACATTTGAGTTCTTTCAGAACTCTTGGGTGAATGCCATCTGGTCCCGGTGACTTGTTAATGTTGAGTTTATCAATTAATTCCAAAACTTCCTCCAGTGACACTTCAATCTGTGACAGTTCCTCAGATCTGTCACCTACAAAAGCCGGCTCAGGTTTGGGAATCTCACTAACATTGGGAAGCAACATTAGGAAGCAAGCCCCGCGGTCCCAGCGAGGAGGGACCCATGCCCTAAGTCGACTAAGTTGACTTAGGGCTTCCCCATGTCTACACTGGCTTAAGTCAACTTAAATAGTCGACTTAAGCCTCAAAGTCGACTTTATACCAGGTGTTTAAGTCGACTTAAGGAAACTGTAGTGTAGACATGGGGTAAATTAAGTCGACTTGTCGACTTAAGGAAGCTTAAGTCAACTTCATTTTCAAGTGTAGACACACCCTTGGAGACCTGAATCATGAGAAGGAGGGTCCAGTTAAGACAGGACTGACTGTGAGACTCTGCAGAGAGGGGACATCTATATGGCTGAGAGCTGATTCCCCAGATGACCAGTAGGAGGCACCAAGGCAGTGAGGCAGAGCCTGTTACATGTTCCTTCTGGGAGTTTCTGGTTGGGTTGCATTGGGTTGGGTTGACCTGATTATGTTGTTTGGATCACACAGTATGAAGGATTAATCTGAGTTCCCTTTCTTTCCCACTCCTACCCCGCATTGGTCCTTGTGGGCTGTGGGTCATCAGAATGTGTTCCTTCTCCTAGTCAACTGTGAATAGAAGTGTGGCATTCTTTAAAAGGATCTGTTCCATGATGGAGTTTGCTCTACTCTAGCCTGGCCTGGCACAAAGCAGCAGCAACAACAAACAGGTTCCTATTGGCAAGGTCTAGCAGAAATTACTGAATATGGGTCTGAACAAAACCAGTGGGGGAATAAGATCAGTGGCTGTTGAACCAGAGAGCTGGACACAGAGGGATCCTGAATGCCCAGGGGCAGCAGCTCTCTTATGCCCTTAATATGAGACAAGCTGGTGCAGCCAAAGTGCCCCACACCCTGGGGATTGCTATAGAAAAGGGGTCAGTGTGATCTGCCCAGGGGTTAGTTCTGAAGGGAGTAGGTTGCAGCACTCAGCAAGGGCAGATAGAAGGCATAAGTCCTGAGTGGGAACTGCAGGATGGAGTTTGTTTCTTAATTAGAGATCACCAGGGGAGCAGCCTGTAATCCAGAGGTGTGAGGCACCCATTACATCCACAGAGGGGCTTCCAAAAAAAGACGTTGAATGATGGGCCTAAGCCTTGAAAGTGGCCGGTAGATCTCACTGCCATCTGTCCTCGTATGTAGTGATGAACTAGAATGGGGCACCCCAGCTGCTTGGCCTGAATAGTTCCACAAAGCCATGTTAGCTCTCTAACACACTGCCATCTGGGACAAAATTGGACAGGATTGCATTTAGCTTTTACTGTGCCTGAATAAGCCTTTGTCCCAAGAGAGTTTTGCAGCCTTAACTTTCTATCTGCTCTATAAAGGAACCTTTCCTCTGAGCCATGCACGTAAGCACTTACTGTGCACCCACCTGATGTGACAGTAGCCTGGCAGCTGAAGAGGTTTCTGTGCTTATCGTTCACATTGTGGTGGAACCTGAATGCATTACAGAGCACCTGGGGGAGCCTGAGATACCAGAGCTCTCCACTGCCCCCCAGTGTAGATTTAGTTCTGGATTCGTTCTTGACTTGTGGGCAGTGAAGACAGAAGGAATTTGAATATCTTTGGGGTAGGGTGAATATCAGGCTAAATTCATAGGTGATATGTAAAGACACCTCCCCTTACGCTGACTCTAACTATACTCAGAATGTATAGACTTTACTATTCAACAGCAGGGCTAGGTGTTCTCATCTTTCAACTCACTAGTCCATGAAGATTCTAGTGGGACCCCAAGAATGCTACCATGAACTGGCTTTCTCTGTCTCCTGAGAAAGTACCAAGGTATCTCTCATAAATTCTCCAATAAAGGCTAAACTCCAGCCATTGCCACTCAAATTCTGAGGGAGACAAAGCAATGTGCCTGTCCGCATTTATAGGATTATAATTACCCTCCATCCACATCTGCCTTAGGATGCTTAATGATTGTGACTCTTATTCATGAAGATGGCCCATTTCATGTGGCTAAGAGTTCAGCAGCTGTTTGTGCTGTCCTCCTTGAAGGTATGATTTCTGCCAGGGTACCTGGGTGAGTGGTGTTCATGTGTTAATTGTGGCTAGTCCAGGAGAAGATTTGCAATTTCCTGGTAAGGTCAGGATTATCCCTAGATGAGCATTGCTGTTGACAAGAAAAATATTAAAGCTCATGAATTTTTTCACTTTCACTTTCTCCTGCACTGAATGTGCTAAGTATAAAAACATTATACAAGATAATTAACATCTCTTCTCTTCTCTTCTGTCTTGTGAAAACTTCTTGCTTGACAGTTCCTGTGCTGCTCTTATTGGCTGGTCCCTGGCACTGATAGAGTCTGATTTATGACACCCCAAGGAAGTGGAAAAGTAAATGCCATCATGCTTTTTGTGCTGGATGCCTGCCTCCAGAAGGTTATTAGTATGAAGATGATTGACCTAATGGAAAAACTGTGTGCTTCAACTTCTTAGAGCATGAGCAAAACCCTACAAAACAGCCTTGTTTATTTCTGTGGCGGATGGGTAGGGGAAAGTATATCTAAAACCAATATCAGCTTGGCTATGTGTGTAGCTGACTGAATAGTGCCAAACCTGATTCGTTAACTTACTTATGAGTTGATGCCTTTTGTCACATTCCTACAATTCCTGGGGCCATCTTGTTCATTATTTAGACAACTGTCAGATTTCCATAAAAATGTATGCGACTCCTGAAAGATTCTTTAATTCTAGCACAAATGATTAATTCATCTGAGTGTTCCTAGTAGAAGTTAATTTTCTATTTGTTGGCTGTTTTCATCTGCAGATCTTTTCAATCATCCAAGCAGGAATATCACCATGTTATTTTTAGATGACTAGCCACGGAAGAAAAATAAACAGCAAATAGCTGACATAAATAGTTCTCGTATTATCCATAGTCTGAAAGCTTGTTTTCTCCAACAACTCAAAAAATTCTCAAATAACAAATATAGGCACAGAAATAGGACAGATTCATGAATGACAGGCAAATGGAAAGGGGACTCCATTCTTAACTTGTACAACTTGGTATCCAAGGGCCTTATCTCTCACACAAGGCCCAGGGAACACTCAGCAGTATTACAAGGAGTACTGGATGTCTCTGTAGTTATGACTACACTTGCAATTTGGGTCGACTTAAAGACCCTTAAGTCGACCTAAATTACTCCCTGTCTACACCAGACTTTCATTAAGTCAACTTAAGAAATTCCTAAATTTCTTAAGTCGACTTAATGAAAGCTTAGGTTACCTCATTAGGTCCATTAGGTCAACCTAATCCTTAAATCGAAACCTTAGGTCAACCTAAGTACAGTGTGGACTGGGATTAACCCTTAAATCGACTTTCATTAAGTCTACTTAAGGGCAGTTAAGTCGACTTAACAAAGTGGACTAAGTCGACTTAACATTAAGTCGACTTAGTCCACTTTGTTAAGTTGACTTAATAAGTTCAAATTTAGGTCGACCTAAAGGTGACCTTATTAGGTCGATTTAACAAGGTCAACCTAACTTTTTGTAGTGTAGACATAGCCTGTGTCCCTGACTGCTAGAAACTGGGACTGGATGACAGTAATCCTGTTCTGTTCACTCCCTCTGAAGCTTCTGGCATCAGCCACTGTCAGCAGACAGGGTACTGAGCTAGATGGACCACTGCTCTGACCCAGTATGTCCATTCTTATGCAGCATATGACATTACTCATTGCAATTATTTTTTACTCTGATTCAATACATCAATTTTAAGACACAATAGTTATTATAGTCATAACCTGGAATCATTGAATCTGTTTTTAATGGAATTAATTTCCTATTAAAATTGATTTGGTCCATGTTTTGGGGGCAGTTGCATTGTTTTTTAAAGTACTTTTGCAGATTACAGAATAGGAACTACCTTAATTAACAATGCAAACAAGATGGATCTGACTCAGAATCTCTTTCCTAGTGTACCTTATAGGATTCTAATGCATGACTTCTTCCTCTTGCCTTTAGCTACTCAAGCAAAAAAAAATCTCTTCTGAATACAATGAGCCAAAATATTTCTTGCTGAACAGCTTAGAAAAAGTGGCATGATGGATAATATCAATGGGCTCTGAAGATGACATGCTAACTGATTAATTGCCTCCTGAATATAAATTCCATTTTTCTCATTGACTGCATTTGTACTTGTGCATATTCTTTACGTTATTTGCTATCCAAGCAAGATATTTTACTAGAGTTATTTGAGTGTTAATTTTAGACCCTGGTAGTGCAACTGGATCTTCAGTGGCAGACTCCTGTCCTTGTGCAGAGCCCCAAACACTTCATTTGGACTCAGCATGGGCATAAAGGTCATCTGAAGCAGTATGGAGGTCTTATGGCCAAGCTTTTGCGCAATAACTCAATATGGAAAGGTGGAGCCCTGGCCAGCAAAGATGAGCAGAGGTAGAATTGGTAGCATGTTGGTATAGAGTTATAGACCATCAGAAAATGGGTACCTTCATGGAGGAAGTGGGGAACTGAGAGAGAACCATGCTCCATGAGCCTGAGATACTTCAAGGGTGCTGTAGTGATATATTCCCCACAGCTCCTTTGGGCTCAAACTAGTTCTTAATACAATTTCATTCAAAGTTCCTCTTCTCATTATAGTGGAAGCATGCAATGGCAGCTTCAACCTTTTATCACCTTCATTTTTGTTAAGGACCATTTGTATAAGATGTAAATTACATTATGGTGTGCTGTAACATGTATATGGTGCAATATCAAAAGCAGATGGAAAGTCTGCCCAACTTTTCCTTTTTATGTGCTTGAAGGGAAGATGTGTGTCATGTAGTTAGTTCCAGTTGGTATAGATAACGGCTGAAGAGGAATGCTGCTTCTCTCAATGTTCTTTTTTTTCAGAGAAGGTTGCATCATGCCTATATATAAATGGCCTTATAACAGTGTTTCCCAACCAGTGTGCCACAGCACACTGGTGTGCCATCAGGCCTGAGCAGGTATGCCACGAAATTTTTTGAAAAACTACATGAAGAGTTCGGTATTGCTCATGGTTCTTGAGTTCACTGGGAGACTATATGGTGATGTGCCTCAAAATAATTAAAGCTAGCAAGGTATGCCGCAGCAGAGAAAAGGTTGAAAACCACTACCTTATAAAATTCTTGTAATCAATTGCTCTGCTATACATTTGTTTCAGATTCTCTGGCTTTTTTTTTTGTAAATCTATCACGGTGATAGCAGACATGTAGATGACATAAGCATTTTGTTAGATGGATGTATCCTGTCAGCCATTTAGTCCACCCCATGTAGACATGTCTTCTTGGGGAGATGATTTCTAAACCTGGGATAATGTATTACCAAGGGACTGATAGGCAGTTATTCTTCTCATGCCCTAAGAACCCTCCAGGCTCAGTCCTTCTGCCTTCACTGGCCACCTCAGTTCAGAGTGGATTTTTTTCCTTCCTCATTCAACACGTTCCAAACTCTTGATCAGATCCCCCAGCAGGACCCGCCCAACCATATAGGTAAACTAGGCAGTTGCTTAGAACTCCAGGCTTTAAGGGGCACCAGATTAAATGGAAGTGAATTTTTTTCTCTATTTAAAAACATATATCAATATGACAACAGAGTCCTGTGGCACTTTTAAAGACTAACAGATTTATTTATCGCATGAGAAAGGGAAAAAGGAGGATCCGGGGAACTACAGACCGGTCAGCCTCACCTCAATCCCTGGGAAAATCATGGAGCAGGTCCTCAAGGAATCCATCCTGAAACACTTGGAGGAAAATAGAGTGATCAGGAACAGTCAACATGGATTCACCAAGGGCAAATCGTGCCTGACCAACCTGATTTCCTTCTATGATGAGATGACTGGATTTGTGGGTGCGGGAAGAGCCATTGACATGGTATACCTTGACTTTAGCAAGGCTTTTGATACGGTTTCCCATAGCATTCTCGTCGGCAAGTTAAGGAAGTATGGGTTGGACGAGTGGACCATAAGGTGGATCGAAAACTGGTTAGATCAACGGGCTCAGCGGGTAGGAATCAATGGCTCGATGTCTGGTTGGCAACCGGTAACGAGTGGAGTGCCCCAGGGTCGGTCCTGGGGCCGGTTCTATTCAACATCTTCATTAATGATCTTGATGATGGAATAGACTGCGTGCTTAGTAAGTTCGCGGATGACACCAAGTTGGGGGGAATGGTAGATACTCTGGAGGGCAGGGACAGGATCCAGGGAGACTTGGACAAATTGGAACACTGGGCCGAAAGAAACCTCATGAGGTTCAACAAAGACAAGTGCAAAGTCCTGCACTTAGGACGGAAAAATCCCATGCACTGCTACAGGCTGGGGACCGATCGGCTAAGTAGCAGCGCTGTAGAAAAGGACCTGGGGGTTATGGTGGACGGGAAGATAAATATGAGCCAACAGTGTGCCCTTGTTGCCAAAAGGCCAATGGCATATTAGGCTGCATCAGTAGGAGTATTGCCAGCAGATCGAGGGATGTGATAATTCCCCTCTATTCGACACTGGTCAGGCCGCATCTGGAATACTGCATCCAGTTTTGGGCTCCCCACTACCGAAAGGATGTGGACAAATTAGAAAGAGTCCAGCGGAGGGCAACAAAAATGATTAGGGGGCTGGGGCACATGACTTATGAGGAAAGACTGAAGGAACTAGGCTTATTTAGTCTACAGAAGAGAAGATTGAGGGGAGATTTGATAGCAACCTTCAACTACTTGAAGGGTTGCTCCAAAAGAGGAGGGAGCTAGGCTGTTCTCGAGGGTAACAGAGGACAGAACAAGGAGCAATGGTTTCAAATGACAGCTGGGGAGGTCAAGGTTGGATATTAGGAAAAACTTTCTCACTAGGAGGGTGGTGAAGCATTGGAATGGGCTATCTAGGGAGGTGGTAGAATCTCCATCTTTGGAGATTTTTAAGGCTCGGTTAGACAAAACCCTGGCTGGGGTGATTTAGGGGGAGTGGTCCTGCTTTTTAGCAGGGGGTTGGACTAGATGAACTCGTGAGGTCCCTTCCAACCTTATTATTCTATGATTCTATGATTCTATGAGCTTTCGTGGGAGAAAATCCCACTTCGTCAGACGCTTTGAAGATGTGAAATTTACAGAATGGGAGGAAATTAAACTTTCCCATCTTCCAAGCATCTGACGAAGTGGGATTTTCTCCCACGAAAGCTTATGTGATAAATAAATCTGTTAGTCTTTAAAAGTGCCACAGGAGTCTGTTGTCTTTCTACAATAGACTAACATGGCTACCCCTTTGGAATATATCAGTATGTTATCTCTTATAAAATGTGGGGGGGTGGCACCAAAGTCATAGTTTGCCTAGGGCACCAAAAACCCTTGGGGCAGCCCTGTCCAGTTAGATCTGTGCAGGCAGGCTGCTGCACTTCTGGAGCCCAGCTGACTTTAAGGGCACAGGGATTCAACCCATTTAAATCCATTTGCAAAATCTGGCCTCTTGATCTCCAGTTTCTGAGTAATGCAGAGACTCTTCTATTTCCCCCTATAATTATATCACACAACAAATTGCTCAACCAACTGCAAACTAAATGTTTTGGGAAATAAGTAAATAGATGTTTTGAAATAAGTAAATGGATATGCCATATGGATTTTTAATCTTCTTTTAATCACTTCTTGGGTGTGACTAGCCTGTCACAGGCTCACTCCTTTAAAAAGTTATGCCAGGACTACTCAGGTGCATGAAGTTATGCATATATGCAGGTCTTCGCAGGACTTGGGACTATAGATGTGTATCTCTTTCTTAAAATACCATTGAACGGAACAAATGATTTCACCTAGTCAATGGCTTACCTCTTAATTCCTACTCATTTCCTTCCAGCTTCATCACATGATCAATACCTTCAATATATCCTTGGGTTTGGTACATATTGGATGTAATCAATTCATTTCTTCAAAGATCAGGTACCAGCAAAGGAATTGAGAGGCTGTTTATGTCCAACAGGACTAAATCCTTTTCTGATATTGGCATATGTGACAATACATAGATCCTTTTATGTGGTAAGGTGTTTTTTGTTATTGCTTCCTTTTGGATCTACTCCACTCCATGAAACTCCGAACTGATTTATGTTTGTGGTCTGCCTTGGACAGAATCAAGAAACATCTTTTGGGAATCAGTGAAAAGTACATTGTTTATGTTGGAGAAAATGTGTAATTGGCAACGTTAACTGTTTCATGATGGCACAACACCACCACAGGAAAAATACCAAAATCAGCATTGCAGCCCTTCTTTTGACTTCTTTTTAGGCTTTAAAAATATTTAATAAAACAATGATTTTGAAACCTAGATTTCAAAGGACTGCATTTTGCTGCTCATAATCTATAGTGCATTATTCTAGACCAGCGGTTCCCAACCTTTTTGGCTTGAGGGCTACAGATATAATTTTTATAGCTCTGAAGGGCCACTGGTCTCTGCCTGCAGGCCCTCCCCCTTCTTGAAAAGCAGTTTGCCTCCGTGTTCGCTGATCTCCTGTCTCCCTGGATGCAGCAGGGAAACCGCACACCTCCTATAGCTCTGTGCACTCTATCTGGGTCCCAAGACTGTGGCTCCCTTCTGCAGCCAGAGGGATGGAAGATCTGTAGTCCCCTCCCTTCCCTCTGGCTTCAGCAAGGACTGCAGCCCCTATGGACCTATGCAGAGCGCTTTGCTGTGCTCCCTGCTACAGCCAGGGGAGGTGGGAGCACTGATCTCCTGTCCCTTTGGCTGCAGCAAGGATCCTGCATCGATCTTTTAGCCCTGCAGAAACATACTTCGCCTGGGTCCTCAGGCAGTGACTCCATTCTGCAACCATTAAGAGGGGAGCTGAGGGCCACTTTGAAAGCTCCTGTGGGCCACTTTTGGCTCCTGAGCCACAAGTTGGGAACCACTGTTCTATACAAAGCCCCTCTGATTTAAAAGGGACTACTCCCCAGGCAAGGAGGAGTTAAAGAACACCTCTGGGCACAGTCAGTTGCAACCTGCTTCACCTGTGTGGCTTGTCAGGCCTGTGAGCAGGCCCTTAACAAGGAGGAGCCCAGCCTAGAAGAACTAGGAACCAAGAGAATTACCTGCATCAGGGTAGGGGGCCTGCATGCTGGCGACTGGCTTGAGAGCTTGGCCAGCCTGAGCCTTCTGAGAAAAGCACCAAGGCCCATTGGTGTCTTTTGTTGAAGTTCCCAAGACCAAAGCCTGAGAGCTGAGGCTTCCTATGTAGTTTGGAAGACTGCCTCCTCTCCTTTGTGCTGGGAAGGGACTCTGTCCCATGTGGGCTGTGGAAGTATTTTCCTTTCTGCTTGGACTCTTGTACCCAAGGCTGGGCCACAAGACTGTTGCTCAAGGAATGCTGCACTGGGTAAGCTGCCTGTCTTCATGCTGACCATATGACCTTGAGACCGTTGATATCAGTGTATAGTATTTCTTTAGTGTAAGGGTGGCTGAATTTGGCCATGTATTAGTAAAGAGTATCACTTAGAAACAGTGTATAAAACAAGTTCCAAAGGGGTACACTTCCCTGTATTTAATTTGCTTCCATTCTGTAAGTTTCCCATCTTCAAAGCGTCTGACGAAGTGGGATTTTCTCCCACGAAAGCTCATGCGATAAATAAATCTGTTAGTCTTTAAAAGTGCCACAGGACTCAGTGTACAAAACAGAGGGTGATGCAACAGTGATTCATGAGGAACGGTGCAGTTAGGGATAGGATGTTGCACCTTACTTCACTTTATCTGCAAATAGATGGTAAATTTAATTTATCAGTAACTGGTGATTAAGGAAAATGCATTGAAGAGAAAATATATACAGTACTATAAATGAAAACCACATACTGGCTTTGAAGCAGGGTAAGGGAATGAGTCCAGGAAAACCTTGTAAACTTCTAACCTGCTATTCTGTTATAGTTAAACGCAGGTACAGGTAGGGGGCTATTTTTGTTAGAAGAACAATGCTGTGTAAATAGAGGAAAGTGATTTTTATGGTGAACATACCATTGAATATACAACCCTGATTCTCTTCTCAAAGATCTTATATAGATATAATTCTACTGAGTTAGGTAGAGTTACCGGTACTTCTGATTCAAAGTGATATGAGTGGAGAAGTAGACCACATGAATAGGGGAAATATGTATATAACTTTGTTAGGTTTTCTTTTTTGGGGGAGAACTGATAAGTTACCTTTTTTGACTATGACACCCAGAAATAGAGATGGTGCACAAATGCACCCATCAGTATCATTAGTTTAGGGAAAACATTCACAAATCATTTTTCTAAATGAAGCACCCAGGTGAGTTTGCTATGATTTATGGCTTGTGTTTTTCATTACTGG
The DNA here is from genome assembly GCA_007922175.1 of Pelusios castaneus. Classification (NCBI taxonomy): domain Eukaryota; kingdom Metazoa; phylum Chordata; order Testudines; family Pelomedusidae; genus Pelusios; species Pelusios castaneus. The sequence goes on along the minus strand of VOCT01084161.1, from coordinate 66 downwards.
TCAATGTTTAAACAATCATCTGCTGTGCACAAAAGTGGCTGCATATCCCCCCAGTCACTAAAGCTT
>VOCT01084160.1:0-14325 GCA_007922175.1 Pelusios castaneus | reverse complement strand
CCTGTCTAAGGCATTCCTCCAGAATGACACAAGTTAAAGTATAGATATTACACCAAATTCCTAACTAAATAACTTCTAATATAAATACAATTCCTAGACATAAACTATATAATCATTCCCAGCAAATTACTACCTTTCTATTGATACCAAACATGACATAGTTCCTATGGATTATAGCATTTATGAGATATCCATAGAAAATAATATCATAAAAGCTTCCCTAAATCCAGACAGCGTCACACCCTGCCCACATTCCCTGCCAGGGTCCCTGTCCCCCTTTGCCCCATTGCACACAAGGGGTGCCCCCCCACCACCGTGGACCTGCCCACAGTCCCCCTAGCCCCACAAAGTCGACCTAGAGCATCCATTGTGGACGCTCTAGGTCGACTTTGTAAGTTCCCCTTTAAGTCGACTTTAATTTTAAGTGCAGACACACTAAGTCGACTTAAATTAACAAGTGTAGACATAGCCAAGGAGAGGGAGAGGTGGACAGAATGTAGCCAGCCAATGTGGAGTTAGGTCTGGACTCTGAAGTTCAACTCCTTTCAAACCTTATCTATGACCCAGTAGACATCAGAGAACCTAGAGGGCTGGACCTCTGTTTAAATCTGAACCTGCTCTAAGCTGGAGGTGTTTGGAGTTGGCTCAGTAGAGTGAGGAGCTAACCCCAGGGTTGAGAAATGAGACTCTTGTTTGGAAACATTTCTGTAGTTATCCACAACGATAATAGTCTAGGTATTTGACTTTTCTCTACCTCCACCCCTGCCTTCCCCAGGAGACAAAAGGACCAGTCCCTGAGTCAGGAACCATCTTGTACCATTTCTACTCCTTAATTTCCTGTTTGTTAGTTTCACTAGCATCACTTAGCTCTCCTAAATATTGCTCTTCACCATCCATCCCACCTACCTGCTCTGGTACAAGTGTTAACTCTATAGCCGTGAACTTAGTCACAGCTGTTGGGCCAGTTTTCCTTTGGTCACTGAATTGTGTCTACCCATATGGGTTATTACGTCAGCTGCTTTCCTGATCCTACTTTTCTCCCCACCTCCAAGCTTCCTATTCTGGCCTCACTGCATGCCCCTACAGCCCCACTCTTTTCTCCAGCTTCCTCTTGTCCCTCTTGTCTGCTGTGTAGAGTCTACAAAGGCCCTGAGGTTGCGAACGCACATGTGATTGATTTTATTGAGTAGTAAGTGTGGGTAATTCCACTGAACTCCTGGGACGCCTGATATGCATAAAGTCCCTCCCATGTGTAGGTGTTTGCAAGACTGGAGCCTAAATTAATCTTGGCAGAAAATGGTGTGTGCCTCCCTTGTCCTTGTGAAGATGCCAGAGATGCCGCAGCAGAGTAGCCTAGGGCCTTAGAGCCACCTCATGGATTCGCAGTAGCCAGGAGCAATGGATGAAAGACTAGCGATCTGCAATCGGGATCTCTTCTGCAGACTTGCTTAGTAAACCCTCTGGCACAGTCTTTCAGGAAGATATCAGTTTGTATAGCCCAGCTCCAAGGTACTGGACTCAGTACAGGACTTGTGAGATACAGGAGCTTGGAGACGGTGGCTTCTACTCCCTCCTGGTCTTACACTCTATGGCTATGTCTACACTGGCACATTAGTTTGCATTAAGGAAGCTTAATTCGAACTAACTTAAGGCTTGGCCACACTAGGCTTTCATTAGTTCGATTTAAGGGTTTCCTTAATACGAACTAATAAATTCGATTATATCTTTCAAACTAACCCTTAATTCGAACTAACGAATTAAGTCAATGTGGCCATGTTAGTTCGAACTAACTGCTTAGTTCGAACTAACCGGCACATTGAACTTAATGCAACTGACTAATTCGAACTGAGCAAGTGCCATGAATGGCATTTGCTTAGTTCAAACTAAAATTCCAGTGGGGCCATGCTAGTTCGAATTAAGTTAATTCGAACTAACCAAAATTAGTTCAAATTAGTTAGTTTGAATTAACTAATTCAAACTAACTTTGGTAAGTGTAGACATAGCCTATGACTCTAGGAATCACAGCCTTGATGGAAAAGCTGGCCTTAGGAAGAAAGGACTAATTGGTGACAAGCTGATAGGGTTTTGGCATTCTTGAAGGAATTGCTTCAAACTGGGGTGCCTGAAGCCAGGTGTCTAATGCCAACTTTGAAAATTTTGCCTTCTTTTTAGGGACCAGACCCAACATCCTTTGAAGTTAGCGGCAACATTTCTACTGAGTTCAATTATCAGCATTATTGATGATTATTATTCTGGAAGTGCCTGGAAACTCATAGTCAGAATGAGGCCCGTCTCCCCCCATCGCGCTAGGCGCTGTACAAACATGGAATAGAAGACAGTCTCTGCCTTGAAGAGCTTATAACCTCAAAGATAGACAAAAAGCTTGTCAACACTCCCTCTTGTACTTATAGGGGCCTTCTTACCATGCTGATTGAGGGCCTCACAACATGCCTGTGAGGTGGGGAAGCAAGTACACCCCCATTTTACAGTTGGAGAACTGAGATTCAGAGACTGTCTGCTCTCACACTGATTGCTAAAGACAACAGAAGGACTTGAACCCAGTTCTCTGGTGTGCTAAATCCTCTAATCTCAATTCAATGAAGTTATAGCCATGTGATTCCATTTGCCCTCCAAAGTCCACCTGTGGTGCTGACGTTGATTTTGATGGAAGTAGGCTCAAGCTGCAAAGTGCAAATGCATGTAGCCCATTTTACCCCTGGATGTGATTCCACTGATGCTAATTGGGTTATACCAGGGGAGATTCTTGCCCGCTGCAGTGTTTGCTGTCTCTGGAACTTTTCTAGGGGTAGGAAAGGAGGCTACATATAACCTCCTGCATTTGTTTATTTTTGATAATACTTGTCTTTGCATAATGTGTGCTGAGAGCAATAGAAGTTAAGGGAGCACAGGGAATGCAGGATTAGGTCTTTATTATGACAACTCTATCCTACACCTACCCAGAGCTTCCTACAGTAACCAGAAATATACAACACCCATTCTACTCTTCTCTGAAGACAAAGTGAAGCAATGTTTTACCAAGAAATGTGCCGACTGTCAAGAGGTGTGTTACTCAGAGCTGCTGAATAACTCAAAAGAGATCAAAAGATAAGGGCAGTACCTTTTATTAAGATTGATGATTTATTATAAAGGAGCCTATGGGACCACACAGACCTCCAATTCCAGCTAAAAATATCCCAAATTAACTACCTCCTTGAAAAAAACGTGTGTGGTCTTGAACAGTCAAAAGTAGCAAGGCTGTATTTTTAAGTCTAATATAAGCATAATCATCATCTTTGTTAGAATTTAAGTTATAGGCCAGACTTTTTCACCCTTACTCACATAGAGTAATCACATACTACACTAGTAAACCCATTGGTTTTAGTAAGGTTACCATGTAAGATAGCAGGATCTGATACAAGAAGCATACAGACTTATCCGAGTGGATCACCCAACTGGTATATCAGTTTCATTGTTCTCTCGCAGCTACAAATACCTGATACTCTAGAAGAAGGTTGAAAACCCAGTTGACAAATGGCTGAAATAAATCCCTCCTGACCCTTGCGGACAGTCAGTTAATGCCCTAAAGCAAGAACATTCATTTCAAAATGTCTCAACAGATGGCAACTCATAAAACAAAATTGTGCTCTCTGCTTACATTGATGCAATCCCATTCCCTTTTTGGCATTTGTTTTCCAAACAAATTTATTCTAAGAGCTAATTGATTTCAGTGGAAGTTAGGAGCGTAAATAGAAGTTAGGAGACTAACTCCTTTTCAGCATACCACCCTGTGACTGGCTATTTCTCCTTCCTCCACCATTACAATATATTTTTAAAAAGAATATATGGTGCTGAAATTATTGTAAATGTGTCAAAGTTACTGGCTGAAGTCAGTGAGCTCCACTGGAATAGAAAGATAGGGGTCTGGGCAATATATGATGACTTAGCAGGTCGGAGTTCAATTTCCCATTCTGCCACATATTTCCTGTGTATCCTTAGGCAAATTGCTCAGTACCTCTGTGTCCATGTCTAAAATGGGGATAATGATATATAACTACCTCACAGATGTAGCTGTACTCATTAATATTTGTGGGGTGATTAGATTCTGTGGTGATTGGACCTTAGAAGTAGATAGATAGTGTGTTGTTGTTTCAAATGACAATGAACTTACATTTCTGTAACAGTGACATTCAAATCTGACCCAAAATGCCTTGCGAAATTCACTGAACTTACACACATTTAGGCCATGTCTACACTACAAAGTTACGTTGACGTAATTTACGGTGGCATACAGCCATCATGGTTACTAAATCACTTGTGCAATTGCACACTTAGCTCTTTGTGTCAGAGATGCGTGTCCTTACCAGGAGCTCTGGTATCTATTGTAATAGCAATGTGGGCATTGTGGAACGGTTCCTGAAAGCCATAAACAGTCGACATAAACAACACAATGTCTACAGCAGTGCTGCGTCAACCTAACTACATCAGCCATGAGTCTGACCTGCTTGGGGAGGTGATGTTACAAAATTGGTGTCGCGAGGCACTTACATCACCAGGTGCCAAATTTAAGCGAAGACACTTCCACAGCTAAGTTAATGCAAGACAGCTTATGTCAACCTAACAGCATAGTGTAGGCCTGAAGTCATAGAAGATTAAGCTTGGAAGGGATCTCAGGAGGTTTTCTAGTCCAACTCCCTGCTCAAAGCAGGTCCAACCCCAATTAAATCATCCCAGCCAGGGTTTTATCAAGCCACTTCTTAAAAACCACTAAGGACAGAGATTCCATCACCTCTCTATATAAGCCATTCCACTGCTTCACCACCCTCCTAGTGATTTTTTTCCCTAATATCGGATCTAGACCTTCCTCACGGCAACTTGAGACCATTGCTCTTTGTTCTGTTATCTGCCATCATTGAGAACAGTCTAGCTCCCTGGAATCCCTTTCAAGTAATTAAAAGCTACTATCAAATTCTCTTCATTCTTCTCTTCTGCAGACTAAACAAGCCTTGTTCCCTCAGCCTCTCCTCATAAGATATGTGCCTCAGCCCCACAATCATTGTTATTACCCTCTGCTGGACTCTTTCCAGTTTGTCTGCATCCTTTTTGAAGAGGGGAGTCCAAAACTGGACACACTACTCCAAATGTGTTCCCATCAGTGCCAAATAAAGGGGAAAAATCACTTCCCTTGATCTGCTGGCAATGTTCCTATTAATTCAGCCCAATATGCCATTAGCCTTCTTGGCAACAAGGGCACACTGTTGACTTATATTCAGTTTCTTGTCCATTGTAACCCCCATGTCCTTTTCTGAAGAACTATTGTCTAGATAGTTGTCTCCAGTATATAGGAGTGCATAGGATTCTTCCGTCCTAATTGCAGGATTCTGCACTTGTCCTTGTTGAATCTCATCAGATTTATTTGGCCCAATACTCCAATTTGTCTAGGTCACTCTGTATATTATGCCTACCTTCCAGGGTGTCCACCACTCCCCCCAGCTTAGTGCCATCTGCAGGCTTGCTGAGGGTGCAGTCCACCCTATCCTCTTGATCCTTAATGAAGATGTTGAACAAAATCGGCTGCAGCCCTGTCCCTTGGGCGCTCTGCATGATGCCATCTACCAGCTAGACACCAAGCTGGTGATCCTTACTACACAAAGTGGTTCTATTTAAATCAATGGGTCTGTTCACTGCAGTAAGCACTATACTTTTGTAAAGACAAATTACGTGGTACAATGAGAGGAAAAAATGTGTTTTAAGATGGGATTTTAATGTAAGGGGATGTCAGGAAGGTGGGATGATGTAGGAAGGCAAAGGTATAAAAACTGTGTAGTCCACAGTACAGATGGAATTGACCCAACCTCAGATCCTAACACACCTGTATCAGGAATGTTCATAATTCAGATCTGAGTGCTTTCTATCCCCCTTCCAGTGAACTGTCCTCTTGATAACCCTGCACTCAGAGACCACTACATTCAGTCAGATTAGTCCAGGGGTGGGCAACATCTGGCCTGCGAGACCTCTCACCCTTCCATCCTCCCGGCCAGCTCTTTGCTCTCCCTGACCATGTCTCAGGGCCAGCTCTCCTGGGGCCAGCTCTCTGCTGCACTCCCTCCTCCCTCCCCTGGCCAGCTCTCTTCTGCCCTCTGACCCCTCAGCTGGGTGGGTGCCTCCCGTCCCCCCCCACACCGGCTCTCTCCTGCCAGCCCACCTGGCTGCTCTCTGCTGCCACGCTACGCGCCCCAAACCTCCACGGCTCTGTGCTTCCCCCCTCACTGGCTCTCCGATGTCCCCTGCCATCTCTGCCCCCACCCCGCCCTCCCCAGCCCCAGGGACAGCTTGCCACAGCTGCCCCGGCCCATCTGGGAGCATTATTGCCCACCCCTGATTTAGTCTCTGGTACAGGAGTTCTCAATCCTTGGCCGGCGGGCTAAAAGTGGCCCACGGGGCTTTTTAAAATGTCCCTCACTGCCCGGCCGCTGGCTGGGAGCCCTGCTGAGGCTGCCCGTCTTCTCTCTGGTCCCAGCCAGGGCTCCAGGGGCTGTGGGCTGGTGCAGCTTGGGGGTGTGCGGGAGTGGAGGGGAGGGCACAGGCCAGCACGGCATGGCTGGAGAGGGAGGGGGGGCCGGCATGGCTGTGGGGCGAGCTGGCTGCTGCAGGTAGCTGTAGGCAGCGCAGCCTGATGGGGGGCCACGGGCTGGCACGGCTGTGGTGGGGGAGTGGGAGCAGGGTCCGCGCTATTGCTAAGACCTACACGCCTGCCCACAAACTGGCCCTGTTCATGGGCATCCAGCGCCACCGCCCCCTTAAAAAAAAAAACTTTGTTTTTTTCAAAAATGTATAAAATCTTTTTAGCTCGAGAGCCACACATATAATTTTTACCACCGTGAACGGCCACTAGTGTATTTAATTAAAATTGTATTTAAATTTAATGAATTGATTTTTATTCATTTTAATTAAAATTTTCTTGGAATTTAATTCATTTAATTTTGATTTCAGATTGCTGTTTCCTTGTTTGATTTCAGATTGTTTGTTGCTGCTTTTGGAGATGTGAAAGAAGCCTGGAGTGGTGGGATTGAGTTGTTCTGCAGGCAGGGCCGTCCCTGGGGGGGGGAGCGGGGAAGGGGGCGATTGCCCCGGGTCCCGCAGTTACACAGGCCCCGCGCTGTCCCGCTCCCAGCTCCCAGTGTGGGGCCTGCACCATGTCGCCCCCACGGCCACACTCTTCCCTGCTCCCCGCTGCCTTCAGCAGGGAGCCGAAGGCAGAAGGGCAGGCAGGGAGCACTAAGCCGGGTCTCTGGGCTAGCCCTCCCCACCCCCAGGGCGGAGCAGGCAGGCCCAGGGGTGGGGCAGGTGGCCGAGACGCGCCTCTGGGCCGGCCTGCCCCATGCGGCCAGGGCCAGCCCTTGCCGGCAGCGGCCTTGGGTCCCCGGCTGGGGCACTGGCCGCAGCAGCCTGGGGTCCTGGCTGCGGCCGGCTTCCCCCACCAGCAGCCCCCCTTTCCAGGGCCAGAGCCAGCTCCTGGCCGGTGGCCTCAGGTTCCCCGCCCGGGCTGGCTCCCTGGGAGGGGGGTGGCGGGTGGAGTGGTCCGACTCCCCTCCAGCATGGGGGGAGGAGGGGCCCCACCTAGGCCAGTTGGCCCTGGACCCCGCTTCCCCCACGGGACAGCACTGTCTGCAGGTCTGGGATGACCACTAGTGGCTGTGAGACTTTCAAGGGCACAAAGAAACTTTCACAGAACTGTGTGTGGCGCTCACCCCTGCCCTGAGGCGGAAGGAAGCCAGAAAGAGAGCTGCCCTCTTGGCGGGGAAGTACGGGTGATTGCTGTATGGAAGCTGGCAACTCCAGATTGCTTTGGTACATTCATTTTGGGGTCAGGTCAGCTCCGCCATTGGAGCTGTGTTATTGCAAGTATTCAGGGCCATTAATCGCATTCTGCTACAAAATAATGTGAATCTTGGAAATGTGTGTGAAACAGTGGATGGCGGCACAGTAATGGGATTCCCTAACTGGGGTGGCGCGATAGAATGCAGTTTTGGCCCCAGATCATCTTACAACAGAGTATATCAATAGAAAGGGGTATTTTTCTATGGCATTGCAGGCACTTGTGGATCACTGTGGACATTTCACTGACATCAACTCGGATTGATCAGGGAAGGTGCATGATGCACATATCTTCAGGAACATTGCTCTGTACGGAAAGCTGCAAGAAGGGGTTTTCTTTTCAGACCAAAAGATTCCAACAGGGGAATGTTGAAATGCCCATAGTGACCCTGGGAGACCCAGCCTGCCTGTTATTGCAATGGCTCAGGAAGACTTATACGGGCAAACAGGATAACAGCGAGAAGTGCTTCAATAACAGGTTGAGCAGATGCCAAATGACCATTGAATGTACATTTGGCAGATTAAAGACTCACTGGTGATGCCTTTATGGCCAGTTGGACCTAAATGAGGACAATGTTCCATAATTATAGCCGCCTGCTGTGTGCTCCATAATATGTGTGTAGCTAACGGTGAAAAGTTTCACCCTGGGTTGAGTGCAGAGGTGGACTGCTTTGCAGCTGACTATGAACAAGAACCAGCCGTCAAGGCTATTAGCAGAATTGGCCTCAGGGCCCTGGGCTGCCCATCACTGTGCCCCCGTCCTGGCCTGAGGCTCCATTCCCATGTCCCCCGAATTGTGGGATCCCACCAACCCACCACCGTTGATCCCCACTGGGGCCCCAGCCCTCCACCATGGCAGCCTGCAGGCGGGCCATTACTAGGTCAGGGGTCTGGGGCCAGAGGACACTCCCGTCCCAGCCCTGATCCAGCCAGTGGGACCAGCTGGTATGCAGTGAGGCCTCCGGTGTAGCCCCCAGGGCCATGGGCAGTGAAAGGCCATGTTTGAGCAGAGGCTGCACTGCATGCCAGCCGGCCCCACTCCTGTAGCTAACAGATTAAAAGGCAGACCAGCAGGCCCTGGGGTGGAGCGGGAGTGCAGAGCCTGGTCTCTGACCCCAGGACCCTGGTCCCCACAGTGCCAGCAGGTCAGGGGCCCTCCCAGCACCGCCTCCCCAAACACCACTGGCACTGAGCGGGTTGGGGGGGCTGGATCAGGCAGGGGTCTTAGGGGCTGGAGCCCTGGGCCCCTCTTTAGGCCATGGTCCAGGGCTTCAGCCCCTATAGTCCCTACATTAATCCAGCCCTGGCTATGAGAGAGGCACAGTGGGTGGTCATTCAAATCAGGGAGGCCTCAAGGAGCCATTTTGACAATGAACACCAATAGGGCGTATTTGTAAATGCCATGATATGACTGCTCACCCACTTGCACTGTGTAGCAATGTGGGCTGTAGCTACCATGTGCAATAGACAAAGATGGTGGCTTCAGAGACTCTGTCTTTATTAAATTACAATTATTCTCCACACACACAAAAAGAGGACATGGAGGGGAGAAAGCAGTGAAGGGCAGTGTGAGCTATGACAATCCGGGTATTGTTCTGTAAGCAGGGTGGAGCAAACAGGAGTTTGGTACGAATGTGTGGGTGGAGTTTGGGGAGGGCATGTATTGGCTGGGGTGGAGCAAACAGGAGTTTGGTAGGAATGTGTGGGTGGAGTTTGGGGAGGGCATGTATTGGCTGGGGTGGAGCAAACAGGAGTTTGGTAGGAATGTGTGGGTGGAGTTTGGGGAGGGCATGTATTGGCTGGGAGGGAGAAGGGGAGAAAGGTAGCATGCATGAATTCAGTCTGCCGCGTTCTGAGTGATGACAGCAGCCCTGTTTTCTCCTCTATAGATGTTATCATGCACTTGCAACCTGCTATCACTCGATCCTGGTCTTCCCCCCTCTCCTGCCTATCAATTTTCTGATTTTCAGACAGTGTGGGTCTCCACACCCTTTTTTCTTTTTTTCCGCCTCAGGGGACTGGAGGACTTCTTGGAACATCTCTTTGCTTGTCCATGGTCATTTTCTTAACAGCCGCAGGCACTTGTCAGGCATGGAGAGATTCCTCTCAGGGGCACATCTGTAGAAGCACAGTAAACAATTAACAGAAGCATTGTAGTGAGTGAAATAACAGCATTGATGCATACTGTAAAATACACCTCTTTCTCACTGTCCCCTGGCAAGCTCAATGATCAAACAGCATGGTGAGGAGTGCCCCCTCTTCCTAGGCACAAAAGCTGGGGGAAAAGTTCTGGATGGTTGTTGGGAGTATTGATTGAGGTAGATAGGAACAAAATTTCAAATTGTGCTGCTATTTATTCACAGGCAGGGGCCATAAAAGCTGTTATCTCACTACTGAGAGAAAGAAGTGATGTGCATCTCCTCCATGGAAGCAGCTTCCTACTGTGTGCCACTTTGGTTATGGCACAAGTGATTTGCCAGTTGTTACGGGAAAAGTTCCTACAATGGGGGAAAAAATAAAGCAGCTCTGCCAAGGGATCTCTGGCAGAGGATTGGTGAGTATCTCTAGAAAAGTATCTTAGAGATCTCTCTGGAGGATTCCCATGAAATCTTGGTGTGCATCAACACATTTTTCTGGTGCACTGCCTAGCTGAACAGGGAATGGGAACTGCGTGCAAACACAGCTGCTGTTGGCATTTCTATCCCTTCAACCACCTGTATAATGCAACCAAGTAAAGGACAGCTGTACCTCTGGTAACCGAGCAGCTTCAGCTCAGAAAAATCACGTACCCAATCTCTCCTCTTCCGCACAGCAGAGCTGAAGGGCTGGGACAGTCTTGAAACCTCCATGGTCGAGAAGAGTTATTGGCTCCCCAGATCGCCAACTGACCCAGTCCCCTGTTCCTCATTGTCCTCCAATTCAACCTCCTCGTTCACAACTTCTTCATCGGGGTTGAGTCCAGTGTCCACTGACTCCAAGCCCATGGAGGTATCCAGGGGTCTTTTGCTGGGCAAGATGGGATCACTATCAAGGATGGCTTCCAGGTAATGCAGAAACAGCAGGTCTTTGGCCCCGACCAGAATGGTGGTTTGACTCCATGACATTTTGGTGCCCCTGCCGCAGGCTCCTTCATTTTCATACCACATTGCAGCATTCCCTGTTCATAGACCCTCTCCACTGTTAAACAAGAAATGTGACCATAGGCATCTCAGTTTCTTTGGCTGGATCAGAGCTGGGACTCAGAGTCTCCATTCCCCAAATGTCGTTGAGAGCCAGATGCTCTGATGTGCTCCAAGCTGGCAAGCGTTTGGTGCATGGAGCTGCCATGGTCAGCTGGGAAAATGTGATGTGAGCTCTCCACACTGCCAAACAGGAAGTGGAATTTCAAAAATTCCTGGGACTTTAAAGTGAGGAAAGACAGATGACTGCAAGCAGTGGAGTTCAAACTGATGGCCAGAGTGGTCAGAATGGGCATTGTGGGACACTTCCTAGAGGCCATTTACCATGAGAAATCAGAGAAAGTCCAGAGAAGAGCAACACGAATGATTAAAGGTCTGGAACACTTGACTTATGAGGCAAGATTGAAAAAGCTGGGTTTGTTTGGTCTGGAAAAGAGGAGACTGAGAGGGGACATGATAACAGTTTTCAAGTACCTAAAAAGTTGTTACAAGGAGGAGGAAGAAAAATTGTTCTCCTTAACCACCGATGATAGGACAAGAAGCAATGGGCTTAAATTAGTGCAAGGGAGGTTTAGGTTGGACATTAGGAAAAAATTCCTAACTCTCAGGGTGATTAACCACTGGGATAAGTTGCCTAGGCAGGTTATGGAATCTCCATCATTGGAGGTTTATAAGAGCAGGTTAGACAAGCACCGGTCAGGGATGGCTTAAGAGGGTACTTGGTCCTGCCCTGAGTGCAGGGGACTGGACTCGCTGACCTCTCATGGTCCCTTCCGGTGTCTATGGCTATGTATACACTTACTAAAATTAGTTCGAATTAGTTAATTCAAACTAACTAATTTGAAGTAATTTTAATTAGTTCAAATTAACTTCATTCGAACTAGAAAAAATTAGTTCGAACAAAGCAAGTGCCATTCATTGCTTAGTTCGAATTACCGATTTACATTGAGTTCAATGGGACGGTTAGTTCGAACTAAGCAGTTAGTTCGAACTAACATGGCCACATTTGTTAATTCAAACTAACTAGTTCGAATTAACCCTTAGTTCGAATTGGCTATTCAAACTTATTAGTTCGAATTAAGGAAGCTCTTAATTTGAACTAATGAAAGCCTAGTGTAGCCATGGCTTTAGTTAGTTTGAATTAAGCTTCCTTAATTCGAACTAACTTGCCAGTGTAGACATAGCCTATGATTCTATGATAGAACCAAGTGTGGTGCCTAATGATGTTTTCTTGCTTTAAGTTTGGTGTAAAAAGCTCAACGTCTCTCATTGAGGTGGTATTATTTTGTTGGCAGTGCTGGGGGGAGGGCGAATATTGTAGCCTGTGTGTACACTGTGTTGGTGCAAAAAGCTGACTTTGGTTGAAAAAAGTCTGTAGTGTAGACGAGGCATTACTATGGGGACTGGCAGCCTAGGTAGAAAGAGAGCTATAACACTCCAGCGGTGATAGAGTGAACCCTGGTCCTGGGATACCGAGGAGAGTGTTACAAGCACAGTCAATACCTAGAGAAATTAGACGGACATACAGTACTTTCGCCTTCTCTTGGATACCTTCAGGCCCACCAACAGCAATTCTGGGCCACATGGCAGAACAGTCAATGGCCCCTCTAGAAGAGGATGGCTGAGGTTTGAGTCACCTTCCACTGGAAGTTTTTTTTAACTTTATTATGCGCCATGCAGATTCCCGGGCAGCTGAGGAGGTTGTGTCTTCTACTCAACTTCCCAGATCCCTTGGACTCCCCAGGGAGATTACGGGTGGAAAGTTGAGTATCAGACACTATCTCCTCAGCGACCCCTGAATCTGCATAGTGCATACAAAAGAAAAGCTTGACTCAAGGGAAGGGTCAAGGGTGGAGAGCACGCAGCGGGGGGCCTCAGGGGAAAAGAGGGTGTGGATGAGAAGATGATATGTATCTATCCTTCCATCAGCCTGGGCCTTTTTAAATTGCCAGACCCCTGGGCAATTGCTCCCTTTTGCCCCCTCCCCCATCGGCAGGTATGGGTACCCCCATTTTGCCAGTTTAGAAATGCCATTGTCCAACTCTAGAAGATGTCTTGTAGAATGCATCTTACTCTGGAGAACAGACTCAAAGGTCTGCAGCTCGGTCTGAAGGATGCTTGTCCCGAAAGGGAAATATAAAGAAAAAACAACAGAGGGAAACCCCGAGAAAATGGCCTTTGGCTTCTGCAAGATTAACCTCTTGTTTTAAGATCCCTGATGCTTTTTCCACATAAGCAGGTGCAGATGTTCTCTGGCTTGTGCAAGCCACAGGGCATAGGGTTTTAGCTGCAGTCTTATCACTCTCATCAGATGATGCAAGTTCTCAGGCGCATCTCCTTCCAAGAATGCAATTGACTTAAATGAGTTCAAAAGAAGATTAGATTTCAAGGTAACTGGAAGCTATTCAGTCAAAGCCAAGCCGTCTAAGTGATGCGATCCTCATTCTACCTCTTGGAGGTGAGAGGCAAGTGGGAACATGAGAGGAGAGCTGAGAAAATGCAGGTCTTCCTCACAGACCCAAATTGGAAACAACCGCTACAAATTTAGCTAAAGAGGCTTCAGAAATTGCAGCTTGCCAATGTTCTGCATACAGCTAAGCTACCCAGTTTGCCACCCATTGCTTTACAAAGCTAACAAAAATAAATAGGCTCTAATTGCTCACCTCTTGTCCCCTCTTTGGATGGGAGGTTTAGGAGGGAGTGGCCGAGGATATCTCTTAATGATCTTACAAATTTGGAGTGGGGGAAGGGCAGGGAGTCAGGACGCACAGCAGACAAGGAGGGAGTCACTAAGAGAAAATCTCTCAGCAAAACAACCTGCAGGGTCACTGGATATTATTGTTTCTTGCACTTGCCTCCAATGTTCCCTCTAAGGTTTGGCGGCTTGTGTGCAAAATTTTCAAGCCGTGTGCAAAACTTTTTCTGAATACAATTTTTGTGTAAACTCACACGACAGAAATTAAAGGCATTAATTGACGTTAAAGTGATTGTAAATAGAATTAATGAATTGGGTTTAATTAATGGATTTTGAATGATTTTTTAATTGAAATTTAGATTTTAGAAAGGTTTTTATTTAAAATTAATTTTTAAAAGTTTTTTTTTAAAAAGGGAAGGAAGGAAGGAAGGAAGGAAGGAAGGAAGGAAGGAAGAGAAAGAAAAAAGAGGGAAGGAAGGAAGAGAAAGGAAAAAAAAGAAGGAAGAGAAAGAAAGGAAGGGAGCAAAGAAAGAGAGAAAGAAGGAAAGAAAGAGAGAAAGAAGAAAAGAAAAGGAA
>ML688275.1:0-11325 GCA_007922175.1 Pelusios castaneus | reverse complement strand
ACAGGACTCTGTTGTCTGACTGTGGTAGTGTCTGAGTTCAGGCGGGTGGGACAGGGTTGAGCTGGGGGACGGTTACTCTGCAGGGGAAGGGCCGAGCAGGGTCCTGGAGAGGGGAGCCGAGGCACAGGGCTGATGGGCCCCAGTCGGTTCCATTGTGATGTCGGGCTCTGGCTGGTTCTGGCTCTTTGTGATGCGCGTTGCAGCCACCCCTCAGGAGAGATCCAGCAGCAGGCACAGCCTGGGGCTCGTCCAGACCGCCCTTCCCAACATGGTGGGCGTGGGCGTGGAGATGGCGCAGAGCTGGTGCTGTGCCCACTGGTGCTGGTTCTACCTGCTGTACACCTGCCTCCTTCCAGCCCTGCTCGTCTGGGTCGTCTGGATGGCCCAGCACAGCTTCTCCGGGAGAAGCAGGATGGTAGGAGCCTGCCACGAACGCCGCTGCAGCCCTTCTCGCTCTGCAAGCCTGCCGGGACACTGCCCCGCGGGTGGGGGTTATCCTGAGACCCCCGTTGGGCTGGCATGGCACATCTGCAGAGAGAGCTCATGGCTCCATGCGTTGGCCATTGCTTCCCGCCTGCCAGTGCCAGGCCTGGAACGCCAGAGCGCTCCCTCCCTCCAGGTCTCGCGCTTCTCCCCCCCCCCGTCCCCGGCAGCGACCCCTCTCTGGCTCTTGCTTTCCCTGAGTTGGGGGAGCTGAAACCCGGCAGCCAGGCTCTTTGTCCCTAGCCTGACTCACCACTGGGCTGTGATCAACAGGGCCCCAAACTGCAGCTGGCACCAGGGGCCGGCCAGAGGGAGGATGTGGGGGGGGGAGCGTGGGAACCCCGGCCCCTGGCTGGGATGGGTGGGGGGCTGGGACTGCACGGTCCAACTCCAGACACCGCATCACTCTGCTGCCCCTTGGCTCCAGCAGGCTCTCCTGGGCAGCAGACTCTGGAAGAGGGGGACGGTGTCACAGGTGGATGGAGAAGGTAAGGCCCTGCCCCACACTCCCTGTCCCAAGCCCTTCAGCCTGGCCTGGGGCCCCGCAAGCCCCAGGGGTTTCCTGTCCCCTGGGCTGGAGGGGAGGGCTGGCCTGGGGGTAAGTGGAGCAGGGATACGGACCCCGGGCTCACGAATGGTGCCGTGGGGGTTTGCAGTGACAGAGGCAAATGCCGGATTGTCCCCTCTGGCTGGGGCGGGGTTCTCCCGTATCCTGCAGGGCTTTGTACAGGCTAAGGGACTCCCTGCGCTGGGCAGTTTTGCCAGCAGGAGACGCTGCCGAATACTGTGCCTGAAGATCCTGTCTTCATTTCACCCCCTCCCTCCTGCATAGGTCTCCCTAGAGCATCCCTTCCCTGCACCGGGCTGGGTTCAGTGCCGGATGGTGGCCTGGCCAGGTTTGAGGGCGGTCCAGCTGCTGGCTGAGTGTTTCGTCGTACGCTGCGCTTCCCAACCTCAGCATGCCAGGCCAGGGAGCAGGAGTGCAGGGGCTCTGATTTCCCATCTCTCCTCAGAAGCTGTGACCCAGTGGGGATGTTCTTAGGGGTTTCTCTGAGAGCTGGCTGGGTGTGCCTCAGTTTCCCCATATGTTGCTCATGTAGTGCAGTGGTGGGACCCGGAGGGTGTGATCATTGCAGAGACCAGTAGAAGATGGATGGGCCTGCCCCCGCCATGTGTTCGCAGACCTGGCTAGACCCTCCTGCCCGAGCCCAACCAGTTGCAATGGGTTGGGACAGACGGAAACCCAGAGAAGCGGCGCCTGGCTCAGGAGGGACACAGCTCAGGGGGTGGCTGGGGAAGAGGCCAGTCCCCCGTGAGGGGCCAGCAGGGAGGAGCCCCGAGAATGGGGATTTCCAGGTGGCTGCTGCTGAAACTCCCAGTTAAGCTGCTGGGAAAGTCCTACCCAGTGATCCTGAGCGCTAATAACCCGTCTGACCCCCGCGCGGGCTGGGAATCGCTCTGACTGGGGTCCCTGGCCCTTTGGGGCACAGAGGGCTCCCCAGAGACATGGAAAGGGGGTTCAGAGGAGGGGCAGGGGTGCTGAATGCTGCGAGGCCAGGTTCAGGAGACGACGGCACGGGTGTGTGGAGACCCGAGGGCAGACTTGGAATTACCAAGGCCCTGACTGGCTGTGACGGTTCCCGAGCCCCGTTCCCGGGGTCTCCGTCACAGATGCCCTCTCTCCTTTTGTGTTCCAGGTGCAAAGATGCAGCCATGGAGTCTGCCATGCCAGGACCTCCGCAGCAGTGTTTGCCGGGCTACCAGGCGCCGCGCCATCCGCCAGCTGCTGTGCGACAACACAGACTGCACCCTGTGCAACGAGGCGGCGCGGCAAGCTGAGCGGCTGGCGTACACCGAGAGGGCGGGCACGCAGGTTCCTGCCGAGCAAGGGTCATCTTCCCCTCCGGCCACCGGCTCCCTCGAGTGGGACCAGCTGGATGTCTGCACGTGGAGAGACCTCGACGTGGTGTCATGGGGCAGCAGCAGGACCTCTCTGGTATGTGAGCACACCCCTCCGCCCGCACAGGGCCCTTTCTCCGCCAGCCAGTCCCGCTCCCCTCCTGAGCTCCAGGCAGACAGCCGGCACACGGACAGGGAAGGGGTCTCCCACCTCCAGCAGGAGGAATGTCTCCACTGCGCCTTTCTCTGGGATGGGACTCCCCTTCGCTGGCAGGAGCAGGACCAAACAGAAGGTGGCTGGAGAGGGACTTTCCTCCACCGCAGCAGAGCAAGGAGTGCCCAGGTCACTCCCCAGAGGCAGGCGCATCGTCCTGATTGGGAGTCGGTTGGAGCCAAATCCCAGGGCTGGGCCAGGATGGCAGAGTGGGAGGCCGAATGGCAGCGGGACAGAGCGAGTGCCGCGCCCAGGGCTGCGGGGGAAGCTGTGGCTGTGAGACCCCCAGCGTGGGGCAGGATTGAATTCACTGAAGTGGAGACCCCCTTCCTCCTGCGCGAGGTCAGGGCACGTCTTGAGTGGCACATCCAGGTGAAGAGGCTGCAGCACGTCCTGGGGCTGCCCCTCGCCCTGCAGAGGTCTTTGAAGATCTTCATGCCCCTGGCCCCGAAATCTGCCAGGCGCCGGCACCCAGGGGCCATCAGGGTGCTGACAGTGCCACAGGCCCTTCCCTTCGTGAGCGTCAGCTGCAGGGCAGAGCTGGAGCGGCACCTGGAACGGATGGTCCATCTGAAGAGATGGGGGCTGCCCAAGAGGATCCAGGAGTCCTTGAGGCTGCTGATGCCAGCCGCAGCGTCCCACGCCCCGCTCGGCCCTCTGCCGTCCGGGCCTGGCCGAGTGAGGACAGCTGAGACGCCTGGCCTCAGAGCTAGAGCCCCTGAGCCGCCCCCCCTGCACATCGCCAGAGCGGCAGACTCTGCGCCCGGCTCACTGTGCTGCAGAGAGACCTGGGTGCTGCAGAGCCACATTGCCAGGAAGGGCTTGGAGATCAGGCTGGGCGCGCTGCCTGCCGTGCTGAGGCGCTCTCAGAAAACAGCCGCCCTGGGGCACCAAACGCTGCTCCTGCCGAAACCAATCCCCCCAGGCTGGAAAGCCCCCCTGGCCCGCGGCCACCACCGGCTCTGCCCACTGCTCAGATGCGAGGGAGCCCGTGTGGAGCTGAACATCCGGCACAAGCACATGCAGTTCCTCTGGGCTCTCCCCACGCTGTACACAGAGTCGCTTGCCAAAATGGCGCCCTACCCACCCAGGCCCCCCACCTGCCTGCTGTCCCTGGGTGCGGCCATCGAGTTCCACCATCTGGAGACCCCCTTCGTGGCCCGCGAGGACCGGGAGCTGCTGGAGAGGCACGTCTTGAGGAAGCGGCTGCAGCACGTGTGGGGCATGCCTGGCCTGGTCTGGGGATCGCTGGGGCGTTTCATGTCGCCCCCGCCCCTGCACCCCCGGCCCCAGGGGGGCGTCCACCCGGCAGCAATGGAGTTCCGTGTCGTCTGCGAGATCCCCGCCATCCCACCGGCCACGAGGAGGGAGCTGGAAGCCCACATCCGGCGGAGGGTGGCCGAGCGGCGATGGGGGCTCCCCCGGAGAGTGCAGGAGTCTCTGCGGGGGTTCATGCCCCCTGCACCCCCAGACTCAGGGACACGACTAGACACACGAGGCAGAAGGGCCGACCAGCCCCCCAGTGGGTCATCAGGGAGAAGGGTCCCCAGGAAGTCACCCTCCCGGGGGGTACCCGTGTGCTCCACAGCAGTGACTGTCTCCTTAGCTAGGCCCCTGGGGGCTGCGCGGAGCCGGGAGCTGAGCTGGGACATGCACCACCAGCTGCTGGCGAGACATGTGGCCAGGAAAAGCCTAGAGATTCGGCTGGGCCTGATTGCCCCCCGGGCCCATAGGTCACAGGAAGCCGCCCGCCGGCTAGGAGAGCTGCCCCTGCCCCGGCTGATTGGGCCAGGCCAGAGACCCCTGCAGCAGCGACCCCGGGGGCTGCTTTTCCTGGAGCAGGCAGCTTCGGATCGCCTGGAGCTCAACGTTACCCACAAGCACCTGAGCTTTATGTGGGGCCTGCCCACGCTGTACAGACGCTCCCTGGCCAAGCTGTTCCACGGACCCCCCTCGCTCACCACACCGCCCTCCAGCGCCCGCACAGCCAGGAGCCACGTCGCCGAGCAGGAGCTGCCCTTCCTCTCACCGGGCGCCCGGGAGGAGCTGGAGTGGCACGTCAGGAGGAGGAAGCTGCAGCATGTATGGGGGCTGCCTCTCATGGTCCAGAAATCCATGCGGGGCCTGCTGGCCACCCCACCCCATCCCAGCCAGCCCAGGGCCCCTCCGCCGGCCGATGGGGATGTGGCCATCCTCCAGGCAGAGCTGTCCTTCCTCGATGCGGGCAGCCAACGGAAGCTGGAGCTCAGCCTGCACAAGAGAATCATGCACCGGCGCTGGGGGCTGCCCCAGAGAATCCAGGAGTCAGTGCGGCTGCTCCAGCCTGCCACAGCGCCCGCGGACTTCGCAGAAAAGGTGGCACCAGGGCATCACCTGCACCTGGAGCAGGGCGTGGTCGGGGCCCACCCCCGACGGCTCAGCCTGCTGCGTGATGCTCAGGGGCGGCTGCAGATCCACGTGGCAAAGAAATGTGTGGAGATACGGCTGGGGGCCGTGCCCATTTCAGTGAGACGCTCTTGGAAAAGGCTGCGTCTCGTGTCCCGGCTGCCCCTCCCCAAGCTGCTCCCTGCTGGGGACGGGGCCCCGAAAGCCAGAAGCCCCCTGCTGCCCTTCATGCGGCCAGAGGACATCTTCCAGCTGGAGCAGATGGTGCAGCGCAAACATCTAATGGCTCTCTGGGGCCTGGGCTCTCTCTACACTGAGTCCCTCAGCAGGATGGTTCCCAGGGCGCCCCCAGGGCCGGCTCCCCCCCGCGTGGCCCGAGTCGAGTTCTCGGCACAGGACGTTCCGTGTGTTGGCCAGGAGGTCCGAGAGGCCCTGGAGCTGCACGTCAGGAAGAAACGGCTGCAGCACGAATGGGGCTTCCCTGCTCTCATCGAGTGGTCACTCAGAGCCTTCGTGCCTGAGTCCCTGCTGCCGGGGCCGCCCACGCTCCGCTGGCGCACCGAGCTGCACATCCACACCCGCCAGCAGGAGCCTTTGCTCATCGACCAGGACACGAGACGCCGCCTGGAGCTCCACCTCCGGAAGATGAGGCTGCAGCACAGGTGGGGCCTTCCCCAGAAGATACAGGAGTCTTTGCGGCTCTTTGCTGCTTCCGCCCCGCTGGCTGGCACGCGGCTCCCTGGGGCCAGTGGGGACAGGGGCGCCGGGCGAAGCCGGCCAGGGCCCAGACTGCCGGACAGCCCTGCATTGAGCCGCTTGAGAGGGGACAGCAGAACCGGGGCCCTCACTGCGGAGCGGCAGGCTGAGCTGCGCGGGCACCTCACGAGGAAGTGCCTAGAGATCAGGCTGGGGGTGAGGCCCGCACTGGTGAGGAGATCCCAGAAAGTGGCTGTAGAGTGGGAGAGGATGCACCTCCCCAGACTGATCCGCCCCAGCCAGAAACCCCCGCAGCTCAGGGCTGACTCCCTGCTCTTCCTGCCGCCGGCCGCTGCAGATGAGCTGGCCATGAACGTGAGACACAAGCACCTGGCCTTCCTCTGGGGGCTGCCCACGCTGCAGGCGGCGTCTCTGCGCAGGATGGTGCCCAAGGCACCGGCTGTGCCGCTGAGGAGCACGCCCAGCGGAGCTGCACCGGAGGGGACCTTGGCGCAGATGGGCCCGGCTGGGAGCGTGGGTGCCAAGGAGCCGGGGAGGGAGCAGCTGGTGCCGGTTCCGCTGACGGGAGCCAGCGCATTGAAGCTCCCGGCTCTGGTTCCAGATGAGGTCAGGGGCCGGCTGGAGACCCACATCCTTAGGAAGAAACTCCAGCACGAGTGGGGCTTACCGGCCATGGTGCAGAGGTCGCTGGGCGCGTTCACACCACCGCCGCCTGGGAGGGAGGCCCCGCAGCGACGCCAAGCCCCAGCCAGAGGGAACGTCACCACGGGAGCCCTGCTTTTCCTGGGCACGGAGACCCGGGAGCACCTGGAGTCTCACGTCAGGAGGCTGGTCCTGGAGCGGAGATGGGGCCTCCCCAAGCGGATCCAGGAGTCCCTGAAGATGTTCCTGCTGCCTGCCCCTCCAGGAGGAGAGCTTGGCCATCCAACCAAGCCCCTGCTTCGTGTCTGCTACAAGCCCCCCCACGCTGCTTCAGCCCCCTCCGGGGGGCCATCAAGAGAGACGCAGCCAGGCCCCCATGAGCCCCTCACCCCCCAGACCCAGCGCTGGCAGGAAACGGGGGTAAAGGAGGACAAAGCCAGCTGTGCCGAGGCAGAGCCCCAGCCCACCCCACTGAGCAGGAGAAGCCAGGAGACCTCGCAGAGGAGTGATGGGGAAGGGCCCCAGGGCCCCACATGTCACCCAATCCTGGAACAGCCTTTGGGCCCCTCAGGCCGCTCACCTGAGGACAAGACAGAGCTGAAATCCTCCCTGGATGTTCATGGGAAGAAGGTGCTGGGAATTTCCCACAGGGCCACGGAGTCCCAGAGACAGGCCCTGCAGCCAGCGGCCCCCGAGCCTCACCCCCGGCAGAGAGAGCAGGGCTCTGACAACAGCTCCGGATGCCGGAGGGTCCACGAGGCTGGAGGAGCTCCGGGACTGGCAGGGACTGCAGGGCACCCCCAGAGCTCCTCCATCGAAACGGCAGTTTGGAACAAGAAGAGGATCTCACGGGAGCTGGAATCCAGCTTCAGGAGAATGGCTCGGAGCCGCAGCCACCGGGGCCCGGGCACGAATCAGCCTCTGACTCCGGAAATCCTGGTCCGCCTGCGAATGGAGCATTGCACTGTCTTCGACTGCCCGTGCTGCAAGGTGGAGGGGTGGGACGGCGTCCACACTCTGGGACCCGGGGCCCCTGCGGGGCAGAGATGGTGTGGCTGGGCAAGGCAGGACGCAACTCTCCTGAGAGTCATGGCAGCGCCAAGGCCCCTGTATGCTGAGCCGGGACAGCCAGGGCAGAGCGCTCCCAGCATGGCACAGGATGCGCCGGCTGCCTCCTCTCCATCATCTCTGGAGGACCGCGAGTGCAGGGTCTTGGACTGGTCTGCGGAAGAAAGCACTCGTGCCGTCTCTCGCCCAGAGTCCGAAGAGCCCTCGCTGGTACGGGTGCCTCTGGCCCCCCCGCAGGCTGCGACGCGCCGGCTGGATACCCATCTTGTGCAAAAGGCGCTGGGCTCCTTCATTCTGCCACCCTGCGTCATACACTCCCAGGCCGCCTACGCTGCCATGGGAGCTGAGCGGATGAGAGACGCTGCCCAGCAGCGCAGGCTGGACATGAACATCCGGCTGTGGGGCCGGAGGGGCCAGAAAAGCCAGCTGCGAGGGCCCCATCGGGACCCGCTGAGAGAAAGGGCACATCCCACGGGCACGGGGCAGCCAACAGCTGGGTCATTCGGCGAGAGACTGATCACAGGGTCCCACTCCCAGTGTGAGAGGTGCCGCGGCCTGACTGCTGCCGGTGAGGAGGGACCCGGGGGACCCCTGTGTTCTGCCGCAGCGACTGGGAAGTCAGGGGTGCCAAGCGCTGATCCAGAGATTTGCATGGACCCGAGAGACAGGGAGACATCAGGTGATGACGCGACAGGCCTGTATGGAGGGGACCAAGGCGCATCCGACCAGCAGTCCCAGGAGCTGTGGGGTGCGGCTAGAGCCCTCCGGTATGACAGTCCCGCTGGCACTGAGGGTGGAGAGGGAGCAGACGGGCAGACCTGGGCCCCACCAGCACGTCAGCTCCAGCCGGTAGCCAGCGATGATGCCGGAGAGAGAAGGCCCTCCGCAGCCAGCGATGACCTTGCGGGCACCCGGTCCAGCAGCCAGGGCCCAGCCAGCCCCTCGGGGCAGCGCCCCCAGTCTGCAGAGGGGCTGTCCCAGTTCAGCACGGAGGGCGAGTGGGAGCTGGTTGGGGACTGGGACAGCGAGGCCGTGGCAGCCTGGGACACAGAGGGCGTGGCACTGGAGGAGAGAGACACCGAGGGGGGCCGCGGCAGGGGAGAGATGCTGACGGAGGGGACAGGCCCTGGGGCTGGACGTGGCGTGATGCTGGCAGAGTCCCTGGTGCTGACTGCGGCACCGCCAATGGCTGAACATGAGCCTCCAGGGAGCGGGGCCGAGCCACCGACTGTCCCCTGCCAGGGGAAGGGCCCCACCATCCGGGGAACCTTGCTGGGCTTCCTCAGACGCGTGGCCTCCGGGGCCTCGGTGGGGAAGAGAGGCCAGGCCAATGGACCAGCAGCTGGACTGCATGGAGCCTCGCCGCCCCCTCGGGAGCTCGCCTCGCCCCCCAAGAGTGTGAGCTTCAGTGCCCATATCCATGTGCAGGCAGGGGTCAGTGGAGGAGCTCAGCTGGGGGCCAGCGGAGAGGAGAGGGAAGGCGCAGGGAGAGAGGAGCCATCCGCAGCAGCTCGTGCCAGGGGGCTGCCAGGGAACAGGGCACCCCAAGGAACTGGGGCAGCTTCCATAGATGCCAAGCGAGGAGAAAGTCTGACGGGCAGTGTGGCTGAGGGAGCATGGCCTGCCCCACATGTAACAGGGGCCTCAGCAGAGCATGGTGGGTACCAAGGGTGGGAGGCCCTGAGTGTGCCCGAACGCAAGCAGGGGAAGGCGCGTGAGCCCAGTGGGACACCATGGCCACCCACCCCAGCCTGCCCCCCCACCAGGCACGCCCGGACAACTGAGAGTCACCAGGGAGGAAGAGGCGAAGAGGTCACATCCCTCGAGTGGGCAGAGCCGTGGTGGAAGGGGGCTGGTGGGACCCAAGGCTGCGCAGTCTGGAATGTGTCCGCAACCGGAGCGCTCACTCCTAGCTTTACCGCAACGATGGACAAGCGAATGGCCATCATAGGGATGATCCTGGAGAAAAAGCTGGGCCTACGGCATGGTCTGTATATCTGGGAGCAAAGCCAGGAGAGGAGGAGAGCCGTGTGGGGACCAGCGGGCAGAAGAGAGGGTGCCGACTCTGACTGTGCTGGGGATACGGGAGACACAGCCAAGGAAAGCCGGTGGGGGGATGAGGGCTGCAAGGCCAGGGTGCAGGCAGCTGCTGGGCCTGCTGTGGAAGGAGCTGTTGGAGTGAAAAGGACTGATGTACCCCAGGGCTGGGACCGAGGCAGCGACCTTCCCTGTCCGGCTCATGCCGAGAATCCCAGACCTGTCAGACGTTCCGGCCCGAGTAGGCTGCAGCGGCATGAACACTCTGCAGGGATCGCACAGTCCAGCTCCAGCCAGCCGTCTCCCAGAGAGTCTTCCAGGGCAAAGCGCAGAGAGCAGAGCGGCCAGGGACCTGGGCTTTCACCCCCTCGGGGCCGGGCCAGGAGCCGAGTGAAAGGCACATGGTCCAGCAGCAACGGGACTCAGAGCTCCAGCTGCAGAAGAAGGTCCCAGAGCAGAGAAGGGGAATCCACGATGGAAGAGGGAGGCCAGGGTTGGCCAGCTCACATCAGGCAGCCGCTCCAGTCACGAGGGTGAGTGGAAATGCCACCCAGGACACATCTATGATGGCTGGTGTGTCCGGAGAGGAGAGCCAGCGCCTGCCGTTTTCTGGGAATTAGCCTTGGATTTTGCAGTTCTCTAATAAACCTCTAATTTGTTAGCAGCGGGTGGTCAGTGGGAGCGAGCCAGGGTCCACACGTCAGGAGGGGAGACGGCTTGGTCCAATGGCTGGCGCCTGGAGATCCGGTTCTGCCACCTGCCACGGGATAGGGCAAACCTCTCATTGCTCTGGGGCTGTTTCCTTCTCCTGCCCTACGCGGATTGCCAGCTCCCTGGGGCAGGGACAGTGTCTGGGCACTGCCTGGCACAACGGGGCCTGGATCCCAGCCGGGCAGGGCCTGTCTCTTGCTGTCTGCGTGGGGCCTGGCACGACGCCTGATCCCAGCTGCAGCCTCTGGGTGCTGCTGTGAGATCACCAATGAGCTGGAGCCGGAGCCGCAGCTGCTGTCTCCTGGGGCTGAGCTGTAATTAGCACCCTTTGAATTGTGCTCAGGCTATGCGGGCGGCCCCAGCCCGGAGCAAAGCCACCTGTGTGGGGCGCGGGGCAGATACGCCATACGAGCCATTCCCTACCCCTCAGAGCTCTCAGTCAGAGGCCCCGATCCTGCGGTGAGCTGTGCGCCACATGGAGCGCCTCGCCGGAGCAGGACTAACCTGAGAGGTGACGGGGAGGTGTGGGGGCAGCAGAGGAGCGGTGGGTGACTGGGAGGCGCCCTCGGGTCTAATACTAATGCAGGGGTGAAGGAGGCTCCCGTTAGGGAGGGAGGGCAGGGGAGCACCAGCCTGGCACTGAGGCCTCGTTCAGTTCCTGCGGCAGAGCGGGGTCTCCTGTGTGAACCCGAGCGAGTCCCTGAGCTGGGGCCACAAAGGCCGTAAGGCAGCGTTAGTCACCTCGGTCAGTGGGATCCAAAAGTGCAGCCGGCGCCTGGCACCCGGCAGAGTGACTGGGCGAGGGGTGCCGTGACGGGGACCCCCAAAGCCGCACGCCAGGCGGGAGCTGTGTAGGCCGGCCAGGCGGATGCTGGCCAGAGGGGTGTGTGCAAGTCCCCGTCCCATGGAGGGCAGTGCCTGAATCTGGGGTGCAGGGAGAGGCCCCTAGCTCTGCTAGTGAGCCGTGAATGGCCCCCCCAGCCTGGAGCTGGGCAGCTTGGGGGGGCTGGAGGCAGTCTTGGGGGAGGTGGCGCTGGAGGAGGCCCTTCTAGCTGGTTAGCGTGCTCCCCAGGCCGTGAGAGCCAGGTTCAAAGGGACTGGAGGGGTCTCCGTTCTGGGTGGGGGTGTGGTGGGACGCCCGTCTCCCTACAGTAGTGTTCCTCCTGGGC
>ML688273.1:1370-12171 GCA_007922175.1 Pelusios castaneus | reverse complement strand
TTGGCAATGATGATGTGGAAATGCAGGGGTACATTGTGGCCAAACCGATGTGTGAAGGAGGAGAAGAGAGCTGGGATATAAAAGGCTAAGATGACACACAGGTGGGAGCCACAGGTACTAAAAGTCTTGAGCCGGGCATCCTTTGTGGGGAGACTGAAGATGGCCCTGAGGATCTGAATATAGGTGAAAGTGATAAAAGACAGATCTGGGCCTCTCACTAAGAATGTCACCAAGAGGGCATAATAGCTGCTGATGCGAATATCTGCGCAGGCCAACTTCACCACAGCTAGGTGCTCGCAGAACGTGTGGGCGATGACGTTGGCTCTGCAGTAGGGCCACCGCCTTGCCAGGAGAGAATGGGGAAGTACGAGAAGGCCACCCCGCAACAGCGCGGCCAGGCCAATCTTGGCCACAACTGGGTTTGTCAAGACGGTAGAATATCTCAGGGGATCACAGATGGCCACATAGCGATCGAAAGCCAGGGCCACAAAAATACCAGACTCCATTGCTGCAAAGCTGTGAATGAAGTAGAGCTGGGTGAGGCAGGCACTGAAATCTATCTCCCTGGAATTGAACCAGAAGATACTCAGCATTTTGGGCACGGTGGATGTAGACAGGACCAAGTCGATGACAGCCAGCATGCAGAGGAAATAGTACATGGGTGTATGGAGGCTGGGTTCTATCTTCACTATCCACAGGATGGTGAAGTTCCCCAAGATGGCCATGGCGTATATGGTGCAGAAGGGGATGGAGATCCAGACATGAGCCGCCTCCAGTCCAGGGATGCCCAGCAGGATGAAGTAGGAGGGATTGGTGAGGTCGGATGTGTTGGAATATGACATGGCGCAGGAGAGAAGATGTCCAATTCTGAGGCTGAGCAATATCTCCTGCATGGACTGTAGGTTCACCTGAATTTCTTTGTGTGCCCAGGATCTAGGGTGATGGCCGCAGTACATATGCCTGGATGGAGAGACAGTGTTCAAATGAGGCTACATGCACAGGAGGTGGCTGTTCTCAGGGGGAAGCATTTACCTTTTTTTTCTTTGAAGTAATTTAGTGATGTTTTCATACACCATCTGTATGTTCAGCACTGGTGGCTGCAGACTCAAGTTCACAAAATTATTTGTGGTTGTGTTAGATCCAGAACTCACAAGCACTCATGCAGGCTACGGCAAGGAATATAGCCAGTCACATAAACAATGTCTAATATCTTTTATCAATTTTATTGAGGTTATGAAAAGAAAGTTAAAATTGTCAGGACATATTCAATTCGTAAATCAATCCACACACCAGTTACAGGTACACACAGACTCCTCCTATCTTGTCTTCCAGTGATTAAACATCAGCAGAGGGATGATTCCTGCTGGAGTTTTCCTGTAGGAAGTTCCAAATCATGGCACCATCTCATTATACTATGATTAGTTACTTTACCTACTTTGGGCATATGTCCACGAAAATATCAGCCCTCTTTTTCCTTATTGGTTTTGTCTCCCCATGAAGTTGAGGTATCCCCTTTCCTAGAGGTTGTGTTTAGTTCCTTTTAGTTTCATAAACATTTACGCTTAACCTTTACCCCTGTGGTTTAGGCACATGTTACAGAGAAATATGCTACTAGTGAATTTGGGGGATTTAAAATTATTCTTCCAGTAAATTGTTTTTCAGAGTTTCAGCCATTGGCATTTCTTTGCTCATAATCTTAGAGTATTAAGCTATTACACTCTTAAATCGAAAGCCTAAAACAGCTAAGTTAAAGTCCCCCAGACCACAGCTTCTAAGTCTTGCATTTCAATCCTCCTTAGTTAGATATCCAATAGATAATTATCTCTTCTACATAGTGATCAGCCTTATACATCTATAGCCTGGCCTTTGAACTCTAGTTAGCATTCAATGAGTATCAATTAGATGACAGACGGAAAAAAAAAAATTAAAAAAAGAGTCCCATGACACTTTTAAGACTAACAAATTAATTTAACACATGGGCTTTTGTGGGCATAATATGAGATGACATGTTTGTTAACCAAAATGCCACATGTGAAATGAAGGAAAAGTAGATTCAGAGAAAGGAATTATAAACAACTGGCCCTGTAATACTTGTTCCATCTTTAAGACTGTTCCCTAGGCCGCTAATTCCTACATGCTGTGGTGTGGAAATGCTAACAGACTCCAAGAAGAAACACCAGCACCGATGCTGGCTGTTCATTCAAGTTCTTCAATACAATGAAATGTAGGCTAGAGAGTTCCCTTCACTCCCACAAAGCTGCTTAAAATCTGAGAGTGGAAACAAGCCAATGTTTGCCAAGACGCGTGCCAGGTGAAACATCTCAACTAGATCAAACTTCTGGGAAAAGACATGGTAGAAGCTCAATGGAAAAACCTGTGTATGCTCAGTAGGGGTCAAAACAAAGGCAATTTTTCGATGCCTAAGTAATGGGATGGAGCGTATTCCACTTTTGTTCTGCACTCTATTTGGTTAGCCAGTGTCTGCGAAAGATATAGCAGACTAAAGGGTTTTTCAGAGACAGACGGTGAGAATGAGGAAGTCTGACTTATGCAGAGAGACTGAAAAGTCTGGAACTATTTAGTTTGAAAAGAGACAAAGAAGGGGATTTTTGAAAGAGGAGAACAATATAGAAGAAATGGGGGAAAGGGTAAATAGATTGCAAGCAATACAACTGAGAAGTTACGAAAAAGCATAAGGAAATTAAAGACATCAGGGGAAAATCCTTGCATGGCATGAGGTTACTAACTATATTAAGAAGAAAGAAAGTCCTAGCAATGGTACAGGCTAATTAGCAGATGGAGAAAGAAAATTTGTTAATGTTACAGAAAAGGAAGATGTGTTCAATAAATATTTCTGTTTATTTGGAAAGAAGCAATCTGATGTACTCGGTGCACATGAGGATAAAACATACACTACAATCCATTAGCTATCATGGTGGTTGTTAAAAACCATTTACTAGGGAATAAATCTTTTTAAATAAAGAGGCCTGGAAAACTTGCACCAGTGAGTAAAGTGTGGCTGAGGAGATCCACCAGCCCATTTATCTACATGTTTAATAAATCTTGAAATACTGGGGAAGTTTGAAAAGCCTGGCAGAATGCCAATAGATTGCCAACATTCCAAAAGGATGAGTCGGCTGACCGAAGCAACGGTATGTTTTTTAGCCTGACATCAATCCTGGACAAAACAATGGAAAAGTTGGTATGGGATTAATCTGAAATAAAATTAAAGCATAGGAATATAATTAATGACAGTCAGCACTGTTTATTTGGAAACGGGTCTTGTCAAATAAATTCAATTTCAGCCTTTAATGAGAGTACAAGTTTGGTTAATCCACGAAACCACACAGATCCAAGAGACATTGATTGCTGTCATTTGTTTGATTTAAGCACAACCATGCAAATAAAAAGGTAACACTCTACAATAGCAATGGAGCACATGTTAAATGGACTAAAACTGGGTACGGCACCATACAGAACTCAGAGAACTCTTGTAAGTGGGTCACTATCAGCGCATGGCTGTATCTGCAGTGATCAGTTCTAGGTTCAGTGCTACTCCTCATTTTCATCAGTGATCTGGAAGTAAATCTAAAATCATCCAGGCAAAATGTGTGGAGGACACAAAGCTTGGCACAGTGGTTCAAGTGCTGAGGGCAGGGCAGGCACACAGATGGATCTGGACTGTTTGGTAAGCTGGGCCCATTGAAAGAAAATGTTTTAATACACCCACCGGAGACTCCCCTCTAGGAAGAGGGAATGAAGACCCTAGCTAGAGGCTAGGGATTGTATAATGGAAACCCTGAAAGGATTTAAGAGCTTAGTGGAAACCAACTCATTGTAAGCCCCTAATGTGATGCTGTAGCAAAAAGCACTAAAGTGATTCATGGGTGGAGAAATGGGAGCAGTGAGTGGGAGGAGGGGAATGGTTTTGTCTCTAGATGTGGTGTTGGTGAAAAGGATACCGGAATATTGTGTCCAGCTCTAGTGCCCACATTGGAAAAAATGTTGAGGGTGCAGAAAAGAGCCACAAAATGACCAGAGGGCTGGAGATAATATCTTACAGGGAGAGTCTGAATGAGCATAGTATATTTATCTGTTCAGAGAGACAATAAAGAGGAGAATTGACTGCACAATTACTTTCATGGAGAGAAAACTGAAGACTCCTTAAGCAAAGTGGAGAAAAGCAAAGCAAAACCCTTTCAGTGGAAGCAGAAGGAAGAAAAAAATCCAGTTGGAAATAAGGACCAAATGTTTCTCATCTCTTCATGTTTTCACAGCAAGACTGGATGCTTTTCTGGGTTATGCTTGAGAGCTTCTCGCCACATAAAACAGTGCAGCGTCTCAACTGTAGTACTTCAGTGCTTCCTATGCAATTAGAAGGGTTATCTCAGCAGCCTTTCTCTAAGAGGTGGTAGATAGGCGAGCGGAAAAATTCTTCCATCTACCTCCTGCTGTCTACACTGGAGGTTAGAATGGCATAGCTATGACTCTCTCAAAGGTGTGGCTTTCTTTTCTGATGTAAAAAGAGAAAATGTTGTTTTGTGTTGCATTAACAGAGGCATAGGGTAAGAGTCACAGACGCGATAGTGCCACTTGTTAGGACTCATCTGGAGTACTTAGTTCAATTTTGGTCACCGGTGTATGAAAGGATGTGGGGAAATTGGAAAGGGTGCAGAGGTGAGTGACAAAGATGCTCAAAGGGATGGTATAAGAATTATGTGAACAAAGGCTGAAGGAACTCTGACTGTTTAGTTTGGAAAAGAGAAGATTGAGCAGGGACATGACAGCAGACTTCACATACTTGAAAGGCTGCAGTAGAGCATATGGAGAAAAGATTTTCTCTCCTGTTCCTGATGGCAGAACATGGGGCAATGGAAGGTTTAGAGTAAATCTTAGGAAGAACAATTGATGGGGTACCTGTGAATTCTGAAATGCAAGAGTCTTCTTTAGAAATAGCCCTCCAGTAGCCGCGTCCAACACCTCTGTTAAACCAGCATCTGGGAGAACATCCTGCGCTGAGAGCCAACACAAGGGAAGTGCCCTGAGAAGAAAGTAAATGTGCTTATAATATAGCTCTTGGCAATCCCAGTAGGGTTCCATAGTCTGTGGACAGGAGACATTAGCCAATGTTCTCTTTTCAAGTCTGTGCTTCTGTGTTCCTTATCCATCAGTAGTAAACACTAATTAAGGGCCTTTCCCGGGGGAGAGGAGAACTTCCCAGATCTCTGGTGAGTCAATTAGACAGAAAAGTTGGGTTAATGGTGAAATCTCTATGTGGTCTGATATCCTGTCAATGCCTGGGACGGATAGCTAACTAGCAGACAAACAGATCTGGAGAAAGATGATTGAGGAGAGATATGAGCACTTTCTGCTAACACACAGGACTGTTGCTAAGGGATCTGAGATCAGTAATTTTGTCTAGTGCTAAATTGTTGACTGTTAGGTGGTATTAGCTCAGACAATCTGTAATGGTCTAAGTCTATATCTCCCCAGTTACTTTTATCCACCAAATTTATCTCCTTTAGAAGAAAGAAAGAAAGAAAGAAAGAAAGAAAGAAAGAAAGAAAAACCCCACATAACAGCTACCTCTAGAATTGGATGCATGAGACCCTCTTTCTAGTTAGTAAAGGTGCTGGAACCTTTCTGGAGTCAGTGGCACTGTGAGAATGGCAGAGGAGGCCTGGGCCAGGTACGGGTGCTTTCTGCTGTCTCACATTTCAACAGTGCTTCCTCAGCTCCCACCCTGAAGTGCCTCTCCTCTATTTGCACTACATTGATGGCATTGTCACCATATGATCCATGGAAAGGAGACCCTTGAAGAATTCCATCAGGATTTCAAAAATTTCCACCCCACCGTCAGCCTCAGCCTGTACCAGTTCACACAGGAGATCTGCTACAGTAAAAACAAGTGAGGGTCACATAAACACCACCCTATACCAGAAACCTCCTGACCACAGTATTTACCCACATCCCTCGAGTATTCATCCAGGACACACCACATGATCCATTGTCTACAGCCAAGCGCTGAGACACAACCACATTTCCTCTGATCCCTCAGACAGTAGTTTCACAGCTGACTTTGCCTGTGCAGAAAGAGGCAAAAACAAACCAAAACAAAAACATCCACACCTTTTTCCTCATCATCTATCACATCGGCCACCTCCCTCAGATGCATTGCATCTGGCCCCATGGCCCTGTGCATGTCCAATCTTTCTAAAGATTCCTGAATTCTTCCGCTCTACTCTGCCTTTCTTAGGCCTCAGCTGCAGTATTGTGTCTTGTTCTATGTATCTCATTTCAGGACAGATGTGGATAAACTGGAGAGAGTCCTGAGAAGAGCAACACGAATGATTAAAGGTCTGGAACACTCGACTTATGAGGGAAGATTGAAAGAGCTGGATGTGTTTAGTCTGGAAAAGAGGAGACCGAAAGGGGACATGATAGCAGTTTTCTAGTACCTAAAAGGTCACGAAGAGGAGGGAAAACAAATGTTTTTCTTAACTGCTGATGATAGAACAAGAAGCAACAGGCTTAAATTGCAGCAAGGGAGGTTTAGGTTGGACATTAGGAAAAAGTTCTTAACTGTCAGGGTGATTAACCACTGGAATATGCTGTCTAGTCGACCTAACTTTTTGTCATGTAGACACAGTCTATGATTCTATGACTGTAATCTGTTCCTTCAACAGAGAGGACTGCTCATCTCCTCCCCTTTCTGTGCTGCCCAGTGCAGTAGTCTGGGAGCTGACCTTGTCTGTGAAGACGAGGCAAAAAAAGTCATTGAGTACTTCAGTTTTTTTCCAAATCATGTATCACTAGGAAGACTCCACCACTCTATAAGTGGTCCACACTTCCCCTGACCTCCTTCTTGTTGTTGACATAGCTGTAGAAACCCTTCTTGTTACTCGTCACACCTCTTCCTAGCTGCCACTCCACTTGTGCTTTGGCCTTGCTGATTTCACTCCTGCATGCTCAAGCAGTATTTTTGTACTCCTCTCTAGTCATCTGTCCAAGCTTCCACTTCTTGTAAGCTTCCTTTTGTGTCTCAGCTCACCAGAGACTTCTTTGTGAAGCCAAGCTAGTCATTTGCCATATTTGATGTTCTTTCTGCACATCGAGGATGGTTTCTTCCTGTGCCCTCAGTAACGTTTCTTTAAAATATAGCCAGCTCTCTTGGACTCCTTTCCTGCTTATATTATCCTCCCAGGGGACCCTGCCCATCAGCTCCATGAGGGAGTCAAAGTCTGTTTTTCTGAAGCCCAGGGTCCATATTCTTCTGTTCTCCTTTCTTCCATATATCAGGCTCCTGAACTTGACCATCTCATTGGTCACTGCTGCCCAGGTTGTCAACCACTTCTACTTCCCCTACTAAATCTTCCCTCTTTGTGAGCACCAGGTCACAAGGAGCACAGCCTGAACTTGGTTCCTCCAGCACTTGCATCAGGGAGTTGTCTACAACACCCTCCAGAATCTTCTGGGATAGCCTGTGCTCTGCCGTATTGCTCTCCCAGCAGAGGTCAGGTGAGAAGTCCCCCACGAGAACCAGGTCCTGTGATCTTTCACTTTCACTAGTTGACTGAAGAAAGCCTAAGCTGGTGTGATGGTCTGTAACAGGTGCCCACCACAACGTCTCCCTTGTTGTTCTCACTTCTAAATTTAAGCCAGAGACTCTCCGTTAGCTTTTCTCCAGTTTCGTACTGGAGCTCATAGCAATCATACCATTCTCTCCCACGATGCAACCCCTCCGCCCTTTCTCCCCTGCCTGTCCTTCCTGAACAATTTATACCCACCCATGACAGTGCTCCAGGTGTGTGAGTTACCCCATCACGTCTCAGTTACCCCAGTCATACCATAGTTCCTTGACTGCACCTGAACTTCCATTTCCTCCTATTTGTTTCCCAGTCTTCTTGCTTTTATGTACAGGCACTTAATGTAACTGGCCACTTGCCCTACTTTCTCAGTGTGTATAAGGACTCCTGCCCTGTTGTACTCTCCTTCTTGTGCTTCCTTCTGGTGTCCCACTTCCCCACTTACCTCTAGGCTTAGGTCCCTGTCTCCTGACAAACCTGGTTTAAAGCCCTTCTCACTTGGCTGGCCTGCAAAGATGCACTTTCCTCTTTTTGTTAGGTGGATCCCATCTCTTCCTAGTAATCTTTTTTTCCTGAAACAACATCCCATGTTCGAAGAAGCCAAAGCCCTCTCTCTGACACCACCTGCATAATCACGCATTTACTTCCACAATTCGACAGTCTCTAACTAGGCCTTTTCCTTCAACAGGGAGGATGATGAGAATACCACTTGCACCTCAAACTCCTTTATCTTTCTTCCTAGATCCACGCAGTCTGCAGTCATCAGCTCAAGGTCATTCTTGACAGTGTCATTGGTGCCCATGTGGAGAAGTAGGAAGAAATAGGAGAGCGTCCTTGACCACTGCCATCTGCCTCTTCTTCTTGGGCATGGTGGTCGTGGAACCATCATCCCTACCTCAATGTGCCCCATACTTTCTAATTAATGGGGCCTCTTTCTGATCCCTTTCCTCATATGAATCTTTCAAACTGTTCTCTGCCGTCATATGGGTTCTCCTCTTTCTTTGGAAGGCCACATGCGGCCAATTTTCTTCTCCCCTGCACAGTCCTCTCTGATTCTTTCCTATGATGACCCTGCAGTAACAAATCATGTCTTCTATCCAGAAACTCTTTGTTTTCTTTAATGACCCTAGAGTAACAAATCATGTCTTCTATCCAGAAACTCTTTGTTTTCTTTAATGCACCTGGCACTTCTTTGCCCCTCATATTAGCCTCCTAGGGGATGCTGTCTATCAAAATCTGTTTTCTGAAGTCTGTGGTCTTATCCTGCTGTTCTCCTTTCTTCCTTTCGTCAGCATTCTGAAATTGATCATTTCATGGTCACTGCTGCCAACTCGCTTCTATTTCTCCTACCAATTCTTCCCAGTTTGGGATCAGCAGGCAATGAGGAATTTCTCCTCTTGCTGGTTCCTCCATTACTTACACCAAGAAGTTGTCCCCAACATGCTCTGGCATCTTCTGGGATTATCTGTGGTTTGCTGTATTGCTTTCCTATCAGATATCTGGGTGATTGACATCTCCCATGAGAACTAAGTCCTGATGAGAAATGAATGGTCTATACCTGCCTTGTACAAATGTGATGAATATAGTGATTCAATAACCACACTGACACCATTCCTTTAGTAAAAAAGTCTAAAGATTTAATAATGAAAGAAGCTTCCTTGTTAGAAATCCAGCCTGGAGAAAAGCAGCTAGAATGAAAGACAAAAGATGGTTTTGTCTCAGGGATTTTATACTTTTTGCCTTGGGCATGAAATTTTATTGTCTCAAACACAACTCATAGCCTGTCTGGGGAAAATTACTGGGCAAGACCATATCATGTCTCCTTGCAAGGTGACTCCCAGGTGCAGCCATTGCTCAGATTCTTGAGGAAGTGTCCACAGGAAGAGTTATCTCGGGGTAGGGGGAATAAGTTTCTTCTGTAGCCCATTGTGAGAGATTAGTAACCTTGACAAGCCATAAACACAGAGCTGCCTGGCCTTCACGTACTCTCTACTGTGGGACATTTCGTAGGGGTACAACACAGGGGGAAGATACCAGTCCATGGCAAATATTCATAACATCAGATATAAAAGAGAGCCACACATATAAACAAGAAAGTCACCCTTGACAAACGACAGCTTTTCTATTGACACCCTGCATGACAGGCTTTGGCCACAGTTGGTTGCAACTGCAGAACCGTGACAGAAGTGGCCATATTGAGTCTCAGAGTATCACTCCACATTCTCGTCCCATCAGGAGGCTACATAGATAGCCACCTAAAGCTGAGGTGTTGCCCAGGTTCCTGCAGGGCAAATGGCTGAGACACTAGAACCAGGGAAGCCAAGAGGAACAAATAAAAACGTATTTGGCAGCCGGGACCTGGGATGTGTGTGACTGATTTCACTCTATTCTGGTCCCTCATCACTATTTCCTCCCACACCCCATTTGATCCTCCTCATGGTCACGTCACAGACCTCCCACATGGGATCCTGCCACTCCTCCACCAGAGTCCCCAGACATCAGAATCTCTTTCAGGTGAGACAGACCCAACTTAGCACTTGGGGATAAGAGAGGAGGAGGAGGAGAATGGGACCAAAAAATAGAGCAAGGACAGAGGATGGGGATGGGTTTAATCAGGACTCCTGGGTTCTATTTGCTAGAGCAGGGGGCTGGGAGTGAGGACTCCTGGACTTTATTCCCTGCTCTGCCATGGATGCAGGGTACGGCACTATGGGGAGGGAGTACAAATACCTTAGGCTTTCTGTGACTCAGTTTCCCTGCCCATTAAATGGAGCTACATGGCACAGAGTGAAGGTGCTTCCCAGCCCTCTTCTGGTTCCACACTAGGCTCAGCATGGCTGAGAGCTGTGTGTGCTGCCTGGACCGACTGCTGGCTCCGTCACTGGGCTGGCAGGGGGTTGGGCCGGGCTGCTGGCTCCACATGTGGGCAGCCCCACTGGGCTCAGCCTTTGGGGTGGGGGGTCCCTGCCTGGTCCCCTTGCGCGCCGCCCCCGGCCCCCCCCACCCGGCCCCTGTGTCTCCCCGGTGGGGGGGGGCGGGGAGGCTGCATTCTGTGCTGAGCATGGGATTGGAGTAAGGTGTGGGGAGGGGCTGCGCCTAAGAAGGATGGGCTTGGCCATCTGTGCCCTGAATATTTTTTTTCCTAGGCAGCAACACCCCTGCCTCTGGGACTTGAATCTGCCATGCAGGAGTGGAAGGGGAGCCCTCACAGTCAG
>VOCT01084139.1:0-12141 GCA_007922175.1 Pelusios castaneus | reverse complement strand
TCTCATGATTCACCTCAATGACCTCTCATGGGTCCACTCAATCTCCTTTCATTGTTCCACTCAATGACTTTTCATGGTCCCTCTTGTTTCTGTGATTTTATTATTATATGGAGAACATTTCCACTGGTGGCGATTAGACTAGCTTGTCAGGAAGGCAGCTCCATACTCTGGCTACATATAAATCTCTAATTTCCAGAAGCTGAGACAAGGTGAGGGGGGATGGATCATTTGCTACATTACCCTCTTCTGTTCACTCCCTCTGAATAATTTGATACCAACCACTGTTGGCAGACAGGCCACTGGAATCAATAGATTTTTCCGCTCACCCAAAATAACGATTCTTATGCATTTAGACTGTTCCACTGTTGGATGGCTCACTAGAGACAGGCCTTTACCATAGAATCTCTTACAGAGCCAGTAAAGCTTCCTCAGAAGAGGTCCAAGGGCTGCTCAGAAAGAGAGATAAATGGGTGGCATGTGTTTCCTCCTAGGATGTGGTCCAGTACAATGAGTGACACTTGGTTTAAGATATAACTCAGCTTCAAAAGAGTGGCTTCTACTCCAGTGAAAAAATTTGACCCACAGTAAAATGTTCCTTTTTCATCCATTTGTGGGGATGGGTTTTCATATAAAGGTTTATTTCGCTAATAAATCAATTCTTATGATATCAACAAAAAGGAAGAAAGGAGAACAGCAGAATGTGGACTCTTAATTTCAGAAAAGCAGACAAGAAGAAGGTCAGGGAAAAAATGGGCCATTTACTGGACAGTTTAGCCAACCTAATGACAGATTATGAAAGAAGAAGAATTCTGCAACTGAAGATATTTTAGCCTCTGTCTATATAGACAAGGTCAGTTCCCAGACTACTGCACTGGGCAGCACAGAAGAGGTAGGAGCTGAACTGCACTCAGTGGGGAAAGAACAGGTTCCAGCGTATTTAAAAAACTGGATATGCTAAAGGCCATTGGGCCAAGTGCAATGCATCTGAGGGTGCTGTGGGATGTAGCTGATGTGATTGCAGAGACATTTGCCATTATCTCTGAACACTTGTGTGGATAGGGAGAGGTACTGGACAATTGGGGGGAAAATATAGTGCCCATTTTCAAAAAAGGGAAGAAGGAAGATCTGGAGAGAGAAAGACTAGACAGGCTCACATCAGTCCCAAGAAAAAAATATGGAGGAAATTTTCAGGAAATCCATTTTGAGGCACTTGGAAGAGAGGAAGTTGACTGGAATAGGAAGCAGGGATTCACCAAAGGAAAGCATTGTCTCACAAAAGACTTATGATTTAGAAGAAAGCGCTATAAAGTCAATAAAAAGTGGGCTAGGTCATTGGGTTCAA
The DNA here is from genome assembly GCA_007922175.1 of Pelusios castaneus. Classification (NCBI taxonomy): domain Eukaryota; kingdom Metazoa; phylum Chordata; order Testudines; family Pelomedusidae; genus Pelusios; species Pelusios castaneus. Next base: position 10,799 of record VOCT01084139.1, on the reverse strand, counting down.
AAGGTGGTGACCAATGGCCCAATGTCCAGTTAGAAGCCAGTAACATGTAGAGTAACTCACGGCACAGTCCTGCAGCCGATGTTTGTTCAAAATTGTTCATAATGATCTGGTGGATGGGGTGGATTGCAACAACAGTAAGTTTGCAGAGAACATTGCCCTGGAGCGAATGGCTGATGAGTGAAGGTCAGAGGTGGGGAACACAGTGATCTTAAAAAATGGGAAGATTGAAGGGGAAAAAAACAAAAACAAAATGGTGAACCTATGCTCCCAGGGAGCTGGCGCACTTCCTATGGCACTTGTAGAGACACAGAGATATTGGGTAGGATTCCCTATCTATCAGGGGACCATAGAGAATTATGAATCCATGTGTGCTGAATCACCCTGTTCATTTCTCAAGAAAAAGGAAGAGAACTGTACTAGTCGGACAATCTGATGTATCTTTCCTGGTGTGGAAACTGTTTTGAATTCTTCATTACCCAGACAGCACTCTGCATTTGAAATGAAGGAGAAAGGGCTGTAATGGAGAAATCTGACCCTCTATGATTACTATCCCTATTTTTTAATGTACTGCATCAAGATTACAGCTATAAAATGTCAGCGGTAACACTTGATAGAGCCCCATGACACCTCTAAGTCACATACTCAGCACTGACAAACCTGGATTTCAGGCTAAAACAGATTCTTAGAAAAGCTTTTTATAGAAAATACCTCAACTATGTGGGGGGATCAAAGCAACTGCAGCTTGTCATCAAATCAGAGATGTAGAGCAGATTATTGTGGAAAGGAACCTCAGCACTTGGTCTAGTCTAACTCCCTAGTCAAAGCTGGAACACACCCAGCTAAACCATCACACCAAAAGCTTTGTAAAGCTGCATTTTACAGGTATCTCAGAATGGAGAGTCCAGCAGCTTCCTAGGTAACCTCTTCCAGAGTTTCAACACCTTTCTAGTGAACTTTCTTCCTGATATGTAATCTAGACCTGTCCCATGTCACCTTGATACCATTGGTCCATGTTCTGCCATGTTATCCCAGTGGCCTTTCCCTCTTGTGAAGCGGAGAGTTCCAGTTTATGGCCAGCGAATGTCTGGGCTGGACTAGGAACTGGTTGTCCTAATCTTGGGATGCAGAGGTCCATTTCCAGCCTTCTTTATGAATGGGAAACCAGAACTGGAAGGGGCAGGCAGGCAATCTAGGTCTGAGTCTATTATCAAGATTCCTGTGTGCGCAATCCTAACTCACACACACAGTTCTGCTCTGTCTGGAGACCACGATACGATGATGTGGCGATAACAGCACATGAGCTGTGTGCAGAACCATCCCCGGGGCCGTTTCTGGGGATGCCTGAATGGCTTCTCTTGGGACGCCAGTTTTAATCATGTCTTTGACCTGACTCGGTCACAGGCAATGGGGTGACAGTGCAGGGAAAGACAACAGAGTCCTGTGGCACTTTTAAAGACTAACAGATTTATTAATCCCATGAGCTTTCGTGGGAGAAAATCCCACTTCGTCGGACGCTTTGAAGATGGGAAAGTTACAGAATGTTAGGAAATTAAATGCAGGGGAGTGTATGACATAGCCTCAGGTCAGGCTGTAACAGCAAATCAAAATAGGTGTTAGCATTCAAAACAATGGGGAACAGCACATAGAGGAGGGGGAGGTCAAATCACTTGTTGTAATGCGAGAAAAATCCATAGTCCCTGTTTAACCCCAAGACAACTGAGTCAAATTTGCATATAAGTTCGAGTTCTGCAGTCTCTCTTTGAAGCTGTGATTTGTTATTCATCTGTTTCAACACAGCAGGGAAAAGTTGGGCAGCAGGGACCCTTGAATAGCCCCTTTCCACAGTTGGCCATACTCTCATAGATCTCACAGCGGTGAAAGGTCTAAGGAAGGGTCAGGACTTTGACTTTAAAGCAGCTCTGCAGCTTTTCTCATGGCCCTTGGATGTGTAACCAGAGACGGGACAGTGACAGGTCGTGGACAAAGGGGCAAAACATACAAAGGAGATCTGAGGTCTGAGAAAACACCTGTTGATACTGGACACACAATGATCAGTGTGGGTACCAGTGAAAAATGGTATGACAAATTCACCAATTAATTAAGTTTTAATGTGCACGGGTCTATATACATATACTAGTGAAATACAAAGCCTGAAATTAACTACAGTATTTCATACTCGCAGTAATGGAACACACCCCTTTGTCTGAGTGATGACCAATTCAGAGACAATTTCACCTAATTCTGTATCTATTCCTTAATATATATAATTTCATGTGCATCAGGTTCCCATCATTGAATACTTTTCATTCTCAACATAATAAACAGGATCATCCAAATCAAATCAGATAATAAGTGAGGTGGCAAAAAAAATATACTCCTTTGTAGTGAAAAAAAATATTCACAGATATGTTCAAGGATAACTTGTTACTCTCATCACTGTTGTCTATGTATGTATGTCTATGTATAGTATGTGTATTAAGTAATTATGTGCCGTGGTACAGAGAAACTGAAAAATCTTCAAGGTTTCTCAATATTCTTTTTTATCTCTACCAACTAGATGTCAGGCTGTTGAGGCCAGAATGTCCAAGTATACAACGTAAGCTATGCTAGACCCCAACTAGTAGTCAGGATATTTTAAATTCCACTTTGTCTCCAACAATTCCCTCCCTGGTGATCACCATGAATTAATAGGGCATCACAACTATTTGATACACATCTCTGACTATGGCTCAGGGCACTCAAGTTTGGGTCCAAGTGTTTAGAGTCTTCTTGCTTCAGGGAACATCAGGGCTATGGCTAAACGTACAAAAGCTAGTTTGAATTAGTTAATTCGAATTTACTACTTAAAACTAATTTTAGTTAGTTCAAATTAACTTAATTTGAACTAGCATGGCCCCACTAGAATGCTAGTTAGAACTAGCCATGTCCATGCAGGGTAGTTACTTAATTCAAATTAGTGAATTGCATGAAGGTCAATCTGCTGAATAGTTCAAACTAAGCAGTTAGTTCGAACTAATATCGCCACATTCACTTAATTCAAACTAGATCTTTGAAATTAAGGGATAGTTCAAACAACTTGGCCTATGGCTTGAGCAAAAAGCTATGCTAGTATAGAACATAGATCATAACAGATGGAATTTAGAATGGATTTTATTAGGTTTAATAAGCTAAGACATGATTTCTCATTACTAATTTCCTACAGGATCAATAGCACTTCTGCGGAAAAAACTGTACTTCCATGGAGCTAGAGAAGCATTTGTGGAGGAGCCAGATGATTATAAAGAAGGTCTAGTTATGAGAGGATCTCCGATATCTGAGCATTATTTGAGGGTCCATGGATGTTAAGTGCCCTCATGTATATATCAGGAAGAAGGGAAGGAACCTGTCCTACTGGTACAATCTGACAGAAATTTCCAGCCTGCATCATCAGTGTTTCATAAAAAGAGAGCTGCTGGGAGAACTATGACTCAATATAATATTCATTAGGCTCTTTTACATTCCCCCAGCAAAACTAAAGCTATAACTGCATCATTGCCACCACTCAGCCACACTCAGGGTAGCCCTGTGACTCCTCTGAGCCATACATATAGTTCTGAGGAGGCTCTGAAGACCTACAAGGTGCGGAATGTAATCAGTCATTGAAGTCAGCTTCTGCACCAGATGACTGAAGGAGAGCTAATGTGATGCCTGTTTTCTAACAAGTCTCCAGAGGTGATCCTGGCAGTTACAAGCAGAGAAGCTGAACTTCAGTATTAACCAATGGGGCTGAATTTGTAAAACATGATTGATTATCAGATACATGGATAAACACAGTTTGTTGGGGAAGAGTGAACATTTTTATTTTAAAAAGCCAAATAAATCATGCCTTAATAATCTATTATAACTCTTTGAGGGTGTCAGCCAGTATGTGGAGAAGGAGGTGTAACGTATTTCGATGTTTATAAGTCATTCCTGAACAAGGGCTCTTTGGCATTTTAAGCTGCGCAAACTGTCACAGGATCAGACGGAAGATTCTCCATTGGGTCAGTAACTGGTTCAAAGATCCGAAACAAAGGATAGGAATAAATGATCAGTTTTCTGAATGTAGAGAAATAAACAGTGGAGATGAATGAAACTGGTATCAGCAGGGCTGTCCTTGGGAGGGGGGGGGAGAATGGGGCAATTGCCCTGGGCCCTGCGCTGTTCCGCTCCCTGCCAGGCAGTGCGGGGCCTGTGCTGCGGCCCCTCACGGCAACGCTTCACCCTGCACCCTGCTGGCGAAGCAGGGCAAGCCAGGAGCTTTTCTCCTGGGGGTCAGTGAGTGAGGCCCGGCTCTGGGATGGCTTGCTGTACCCTGCTCACAGCCACACCCCTCACTAGGCCGTATGCGGTCTGGCAAGTTGGGTCCGGCCGGGGCTGGCCTTCGCTGGGGGTGTGGCCTCAGCCGGGAATGGGTCCCAGTGATGGCCTTGGGACACTGGCTGGGGCACCGGCTGCGGCAACGTGAAGCCCACCTGCGGCTAGAGTGGCCATCCCAGGGGCTGGATCCGTGCTGGGAAATGGTCTCAGCCTCATCTCCCCACGGCCGCAGATTCCCGCCGCCCCAGTGCCGCAGCCACCACCCCGCAGCTGCTGCCTGAGCTGTGGATCATCATCCCCCCAGCGCCTCCCCCCCCACCCCGGGGCCGTTGCTGCAGTGCTACGCTGCTCTGCGGCCGCAGCCTGAGCCGTGGCTCCCCGCTGTCCCGGGGCCTCGGCTCCCCTCCGAGACTGCAGCCTTGGCTCTCTGACGCCCCGCGGCCATAGCTTTCAGGGCTGTGGCAGGCCTACTTCGCTCCCTCCAACATGGGGCGGAGACCCCGCTGAGGCCAATTGGCCCTGGGCCCCACTCCCCTCTAGGGATGGCCCTGGGTATCAGTAGAGATGTGCTGGATCTTTTTAATCTCCCTTGTATGTTTAACATATTTGTAAACAGTCTGGAAAAATCGGTAAACAGTTACGTTGGAAAAATTTCAGATCAAACAAAACTACTTAAGAAAGTTGAATGCAAAGCAGACTGTGAAGGGAACAAAGGATCACACAAAATTGGGTGATTGAGCAACAAAGTGGCAGACGAAATTCAATGCTGATAAATGCAAAATAATGTGCATTGGAAAAGAGAATACCAATCATACATTCAAAGTGATGGGATCTAAATTAGCTATTACTTCACTTGGAGTAATTGTGGGGATCCTCTGGAAACATCTATTAAATATGTTGTGGCACATCATAAAAGCTAATAGAATGTAGGGAATCATTAGGAAAAGCATATAAAATAAGACATACAACACTGGATTCCCTGCTTTTAAAACCAAGGCATGCCCATAACCTGAGTACTGTAGATATCAATGCCTCAAACAAACAAACAAACAAACAAACAAACAAACAAACAAACAAACAAACACCATATTTTCATTGAAATTTTCAGTACTTTTCTCAATTGCAATATGTCTTTTTATTTATTTATTTTTTTAAATGAGCAAGGAGACTCAAGGAGACTGCAACTTTTATACTCAGAAATAGGATGACTAATGAGGGATATAATAGAGAACTATTACGTTAAGTCTAGAGTAGAGAAAATAAATAAGGAAGAGTCATTTCCTCCTTTTCATAACACAAAAAAATAGGAGTCAGCAAATAAAAATAGCGGACAGCAGATTTTTTTAAAACTAATTCTCCAAAAAAGTTCAGAGCTAACCCCTGGAACTCCATTCCAGACGATGTTTGGAAACCCAAACAGTAACATGGATATAAAATTAACAAAAAAAAAAAAAAGATGATTTCGCTGAGGAAAGGTTGATTAATGGCAATTAGCCAGATTGTTCGGGGGGACAACTTACTCTCAGATAACTAAACCTCTGCCTTCCAGAAGCAGGGATTAGATAAAATCCTGGAATATCTCACCCTGTATAAGTATTATTAGTTATTTTACTCTATTGCTTGAAGATTACAGTTGGAACAGCATCATCAGTAAAATGGTCACCGAAGAGGGATCCTGAGACTCTTCTGAGCTGTACACACAGCGCTGACAGCCCTGATTTGAGCAAAAGAGCCTGAGGCAGGGCTTACACTGCAGTGCAGTTTGTTGGCATCGCTGCACATCCCTTTGGTTGGGCTTCCTGCAGTTTGACATTGGCCATAAGGGGGTTAAAGCTGGGATGCACTGAATCATTCAGCTGAGGGTCCCAGGTGGCCAACTGGCCTCCAAGGATATGGGCAAACAGACTTAATAAGCATAGCTGCACCACTTTCTGAACATTGGGGATTCTTCACGATACACAGAAATACCATATTTAAAGAGAGCTTTGAGTGTGAAAACCCTAAGTGCCTGAGTTAGGATCTCCAAATTGGTTCCATTTCTGGAGGGTCAGGATGCTCGTGGCTGGAGAAGATCCCATGTAAAATCAGTGAGTAGTTTCCAAATTACCCCAGGTATGTTTGCTCCGCTAAATATAATTAGGAAATCCATGTTCAAAACTGTTATTCTCTGGCTCAACAATGAAAGTAGAAAGTCTTGCTCTGTGGTAACAGGTCAGAGAAGGAACATGAACTAGTTTATTTTACTTACTGGATGAGGGCTCCAGCCTTTCTGCCCTTTAAAGAAACCTCAGAGTTAGAAGGTATCCTGCATCTCTGCCCCATCTCTGGTCTCTGAATGCCAGGGATCAACTTTGTTCCTTTCCCGGTCCTGTTGTGGACAGCCACCATTCTCCCAATCTCAGACTAGGCTCTGGGCTACAGTAAAATGTGTCAACTCAGCTTTCCCATCAAGTCCTACTGGTTTAAACACCTGTACTTCTTCCTCTCTGAATGTGTGTCCTGTGGAGACAAGATTGACCAGAGATTTGTTTAATTTGAACAGTGGGTATAAAGCATCACGGGAGAGAATAAGAGGGCATTAAAAGAACAGTCTATACATAGTTGTTGTCTCAAATACCCACGCTGTGAAGAGGACCAACGCAGGCTGAGTGCTTTCTGACTTTCCCAGCAGCGTGTTTCGGTGTAGGTCTGAAGACTTTCACAGGACCAGAAATGGCTCAAGATATAGCTTTAAAATTCCCCTTAAATGTACTTCCTTTCCGCTGCATGTCTGTAACAACACTGCTCCAGGGTGATATGTATTTCATGAATCCACCACCTAGACAGTCACATAGGGAGGAAAAGACAGACTGAGACAGGGAGCAATGGAGCAGGATAAGATATTCAGGTGTGAAACCCTCATTCTGGCTTTGAAACAGATGCGGGGTTACAATGTTGAAGAATGGTCCACTCTAACCAGAGAAATCATCCCTGAAAGAAGATCTGAGAAGAAAAGATGGGTTTATATGTGTGTAGTAAAGGCAAGTTAAGGAAGTATGGGTTGGACAAGTGGACTGTAAGGTGGATAGAAAACTGGCTAGATCATTGGGCTCAGTGGGTAGGAATCAATGACTCAATGTCTAGCTGGCAACCGGTCATAAGTGGAGTTCCCCAGGGGTCTGTCCTGGGGCCAGTTCTGTTCAACATCGTCATTAATGATCTTGATGATGGGATAGACTGTGTGCTTAGTAAGTTCACGGATGACACCAAGCTGGGGGAATGGTAGATAGTCTGGAGGGCAGGGTCAGGATCAAGTGAGACTTGGACAAATTGGAACACTGGGCCAAAAGAAACCTCCTGCACTCAGGATGGATAAATTCTATGCACTGCTAAAGGATGTGGACCGATCGGCTAAGTGGTAGCACTGTAGAAAAGGACCTGGGGTTTATGGAGGGCACTAAGATGAATATGAGCCAACAGTGTGCTCCAGTTGACAAAAAGGTCCATGGCATATTAGGCTGCATCAGTAGGAGTATTGCCAGTAGATTGAGTGATGTGATTACTCCCCTCTATTCGGGATTGGTCAGGCCACATGTGGAATACTGTGCCCAGTTTTGGGCTCCCTACTACAGAAAGGATGTTGTTCTGTAATTATGATACTTAGCCATTTTAAGATACTTAGACATTCTATGTTAGCATGAGTAGATAATAGTTTAGCTTAGCATAAGTGAGCAACAGCATTGAAGCCTTTGGCCGTGGGAAGGTAAACTTATAATCCCATAGCCCTCTGGGGTCCGAGAAGCTTTAAGAGATGCAAACATCCTGCTTTGAAAGAAAACAAAGACCCCTGGAAACCATAAATCTATCAGTGATAAGATAGAGAGAACATATATGATGACGACAGGACCATAAAGAATGAAACAAACATCCTGCTGCAGGAAAAAGTAAAGAAAAACACAAATGATGAGGACCAGACCAAGAGGGGTAAAGGCCAGGCCAGGTGCAGCTGAAAACGCCCTATCGTTAATTGGACAACATCATAATCAAGAGGTGTACCAGGGCAGTCTTTGAGGGGGTTAATCAACAATAAAATGTGCAAACACAAGCCTGTGCGTGTGCTCCTACCCTGAGTGGTACTGGAGTCACCCATCTGCAGATGCTAAATAAACTCTGATCAATTTCCTTATACAGGAGACGGGTCCTTCTTTAAGCCGCGAGGAAATCGAGCCACGGAGCGACTCCCTCTTGGGTGAGGGGCGCTTAGTCGCGTCCGTAACAATGTAGACAAATTAGAAAGAGTCCAGCGGAGGGCTACAAAAATGATTAGGGGGCTGGGGCACATGACTTATGAGGAGAGACTGAAGGAACTAGGCTTATTTAGTCTAGAGAAGAGAAGACTGAGGGGAGATTTGATAGCAACCTTCAACTACTTGAAGGGTTGCTCCAAAGAGGAGGGAGCTAGGCTGTTCTTGATGGTATCAGAGGACAGAACAAGGAGCAATGGTTTCAAATTACAGATGAGTAAATCGAGGTTGGATATTAGGAAAATCTGTCTCACTAGGAGGGTGGTGAAGCATGGGAATGGGCTACCTAGGGATGTGGTAGAATCTGCATCTTTGGAGATTTTTAAGGCCCGGTTAGACAAAACCCTGGCTGGGGTGATTTAGGGGGAGAGGTCCTGCTTCTTAGCAGGGGGTTGAACTAGATGACCTCGTCAGGTCCCTTCCATCCCTATTATTCTGTGATTCTATGATTCAATAATTCTGTAAAGATTATGGGATAATTTTTCACTCTAACTATACTATTAGAAAATAATCTCACTTTGTTTATGTCTCTGAAAAGCCAGGAGCCAGATGGGTTAGAGCAAGAGAAACTTTGCTATGTAACAACCGTTTGTGTGAGAAAGTATTTTAGATGAATTGCAAATACTCCTTGTAAAGGAACAAACCAGGAATCCTGTGACACTTTTAGAGAATAACAGATATATTTAATTTTCAGGGGTACAATCCCACTTCATCAGATGTACGAAATGGAACTACAGTATGGAGGGGAATATATAAATGCAGAGAAGTATAAGTTACAAATTCAGTTCTGACATTTTCAGAAAATCAAGCAAGTTGTTTTGATTCCAACAGAGCAGAACAACAGGTAAGACGGTGGGAAAAATAAAAGAAGGGAAAATCACTTTTTGGAATGAGTGAGCCATGCCAAATCTCTCTTCTATCTCTGTCTTCCAGAGAATGAATAAGGAAGTTGAATAAATCAGTGGGCTGAATTGGCAATGGGGTTTGTTGCAGAGGTAGGTGCTTGCCTCAGTTTTTCTCTCATATGGTCTGTTTCAATAGGGTAGCTGTAATAGTCCAGATCAGAAAAACAAAGGAGGAGTCCTGTGGCACTTTTAAAGAGTAACAAATGCATTTATCACATAACCTTCAAAACGTCTGAGAAAGTGAAGTTTTCTCCCATGAAAGATCCTGCGATAAATAAATTGGTTAGTCTTTAGACGTGCCACAGGACTCCCTGTTTGTCTTGTTTGGTCTGTAGTTGCTGGTATTTTATTAAGGTTGAGGCACCGTCTGTAAGTGAGAAGTGGTCTATCTTCAAAGCACTGAGAGAGTGAAGGATCATCTTGCACGATGAGCTGTAGATCTTTGATGATGTGCTGCAGAAATTTGACTTGGGGGCTGTAGGTGATGGCCAGTGGTGTTCTGGTTTACTTATTTATTTTGTTTCCATTCTGGGCTTATCATATTGTAGCTGACCTCTGGGTGCTCATCTAACCCTGCCAATCCATTTCTTCACTTTCTCAAGTGGATATTCAAGTTTTGACAATGCTTGATTGAGTTCCAGAAGTTGTTTGTCTTTTTTCAAGTTTGGAGGGCTATCTGTAAGAGGAAAGGCCTAGATACCAAGGCTTGAAAACAAATTCTAAGATAAAACCACATTTCCTGTGATCCTACAGCAAGGACTCACCAGAATCAACCCAGCACACAACAGAAACATGAAAGCAGGCACCTATCCCTGCAAGAAACTCCATTATTCAATTCTGCCCACATATCTACTGAAATGACATCATCATAGGGCCAAACTAAGCCAGCTACTCTGTCAGGGACTCTCTCACCTGCTCATTCACCAAGCTGTTATATGGCATCATGTGCCAGCGAAGGCCCTCTGCCTTATCCATTGGCCAAACTGGACTGTCTCTGAGCAAAAGAACTAATGGACACAAATCAGAGATCAAGAATGGTAACACTCAAAAACCAGTAGGGGAACACTTCATCCTCCCTGCACATTCTGTGAAAGACACAAGAGGTTCAGTGCTTCAACGGAAACATTTCAAGACTCCAAAGGGAAACTGCACAGTTAGAATTCATGTGAAAATGTGATGTTATTAAATTGAGTCTGAATAGAAATTATGTCTGGCTCACTCCTTACAACAGTTAATGTCCCACCTTCTTTTCTCTTGTTCCACAGTGTTTGTA